>VDFB02056490.1:0-15581 GCA_007258455.2 Sequoia sempervirens | reverse complement strand
TGGCATTTATTGCATTTTCCCTTCCCTCTTACATGTCATTTCAACAAATTTGAATTTCAAATATTGGCATTTATTGGTACAAACCCCAAATCTTGCACAACCATCATCCATTCATAGCTTGACAAGTGGCATGATATCCTTGGATGAAAGTTAGTCCCACATTGCTCAAATTTGGGCTTTCATCCATCTTGAAATCCTATAAATGAAGGGCTCCTCTCCTCATTTTATCATCCACAATTTGAGTAAAGTTACCATGCTCAAATATCTATCAAGTTTCACACCTTTGAGTTCTTAGCTAGGTTCTTTTGCAGATTTGGCTTGGAGTCTTCATCATTCATCATCAAAAGTGGATCAAAGTTCATCATCAAGTCTACATATCGAAGCTTGCAATCATAGGAATTGGGAAATGGCCAAATTTCCACATCAAATTGGCACCAATTCCCCCATGGGATTAAGAGTTTGCTTGCTTAATTAGGATTCAATCTTTTTTTTTGTGATTTCATTGTGTTCTTCATCATTTTCTTCCTAATTTGAGCTATGTTAATGAATCTCATGGGGAATCCATGTTTAGGCTTTCATTTCCTTGTTTAACTTGTTTAATCTTGTTGTTTTGCAGGTACCTAGATTTGGGGTTCGCATACCCATTCTACCTCACCCCCGTCAAAACAAAAAAAACCAACCATTTTATCATTGCTACCATTGATGAAGTCTTATTATCAAACTTTAGCTCACTTAAGATACTAATATTATTACAAAATTCTTGTCCTTTTTATTAAAAACTTTATAAATTTTTATATTTATATATTTAAACTTCATTTAATAAACAATTCATTTTAAATTTAAAATAGTTTCAAATTTTTAAAAACATATTTTTTTAACTTATATTTTCTATATATATATATATATACTTTCTTTAATGATTCATCAAAAAAAATCTAATAATTAGGTTATGAAATACAAAACTTTGACACAAAATGAGCGATTATCTAAACTCATTAACTTGTTGATCTTAGTTGTCTAAATTTGGGAACTTGTCCTCACCACAAAAATACAATTTTTTTGTTACTTTACACATTACACCTAAGTCATGTGATATATTTTTATATGTGAGCTCTTTCCATAGGATTACTAAAAAATTTCTTCCTTTTTTATTAGAAAGAAAGTATCGAATATAAGAACTTAGAAGGTTTATACATAGAATATAAATTTAATGTTTTAATACACACTAAATTCTAGGGTTATCATAGCTAGAATGAATCTTCCATTTAAACTTTGCTATTTAGTCATTTCACCTAATAGAAAGGTACAAGGATTTTTATGGTTTTATATAATTCATTTGTTTTTCCTCTTTAAATTACTTTCCTAAAAATAGAATGAACAACAAAAATTTCTATCAATTCTACAATTGTTGAAGATGGATAGAAAATGCACGATCACATTAGACAATCATTTGTATTGCAAAATCTATAGAAACCACTAGAAAAAAACAATTGCCATTGAAAATAAATATTTACTTTATAAAAGATCTAATTTACTTAACCTTTTTTATATGGAAAACCGAAGAGAAATCGACACTAAGATTTATGAATATAAATTAGATAATATAATTAGAGATGCATGATATTTCCAAAGCATGTTAAATTTTGTTATCACCTTTTTTACAAGAAATTATGTAGACTTCTCTAAATATCAATGATGCATATAAATTGTATATATAGTTATAACTTATATATAGTTTATATGCCTAATTCATATATAGTTAACTAAATAATTTGGTTTCAATTTCTACTCCATAAAGTACAATTGTGTAGTTTATGTTCGAGACATAATAGTTGTCATGTGTAAATTACTTTAAATTATAGGAATAATTTGGTGTCTCATGAGAATGTATTATTTGACTAAGAATGCAATAAAGATGATCAATTTAGACATACTTGTAAGATTATATACAGACATACAAAATGAAATTTTCTTACAATTGTGTAGTTTACGTTTGAGACATAATAGTTGTGTAAATTAATTTTTATAGGAATAATTTGGTGTCTCATGAGAATGTATTCTTTGACTAAGAATACAATAAAGATGATCAATTTAAACATACTTGTAAGATTATATATAGACATACGAAATGTTTTTTTTTTATGATATCTACATACTTGTAAGATTATATATATTAAATTAAGATATTTGTGTTTAAATATATGTCAATTGAATGTCACATTTATACATACTTCAAATTATATTGTTTTCATGAAAATTATGTTCATACTATCTTTAATCAAGTTGTTTTCTTATACTAAATAATACATTCAATATCACATGTATACATACTTCAAATTGTATCTACTATCTTTCATCAATTTATTTCTTATGTTAGACAATAATTGTATCCCAAATAACATACAAAATAGGATGGTTGTAAGGCTCATTGCATACAATTGACACTTGTTTTTTTTCCTATTTATATTAATCTTGTTTAATTTTATACGTTGTTTTTTTGTAACATCAATAATGAAACTTATTACTTCCTTTATAGATGATGAGTTCCACCCCTAAAAATTCTCAAAACATATCCTCTGAAATTGAAATGCACAATCTACAACGTTGTAAGAGAAATCAAAACTACTATGCTCAACATAAAGAACACATATCTGTTTGTTGTTGTATGCAACACATAGAACAACAAAAAGTCCAAACCATCAACCTACAAATGATTAATGCACCATCCACTATTCCTTCATCCCATCACAAAATTATAACACATGAAGCTATAATATATTATATAATTCATGCATATAATAATTATATAAGTCATTGCAGTGCGAGTCTGAAGATGAAGATGAGGATCTCTGAGTTTCGAAGGTATTCATAGAGTTGAAGTCTCTCAGGGTGGGTTTCTTTATCAATGTGCAATGTAAATATCTCCTCAGTAGTATATGGTTAGTAGCTTTTGTGTCAGTCCCGAGTGTGGGGTATAATTAGCATAGTCTATGGTGTCGTGTATAGTTTGCAATCTTGGTCTGCCAGTAACTGAAATGGCAACTAGATTTTGGTCTGTACATCATGTTTTGGTATCTTGATGGACTGGTTGGTCAATAATACAGAAAAGACCAACCAACATTTTCTACTATTACTCATGTAATATTTTTTGGAAATCAATATAAGGTGCTGACCCTTGCAGTGTTTACCAATCAAAAAATAAATAAATTATATAAGTCATCAAACTAGAAGCTATCATATAGGAACCAACTAGATGAACAAGAGAAAGGCTATCTCTAGGCTCATTTCATTCAAGCACAATGAATTGTCAACTACAAAATCCTCAAAAAATGGAATTGTTACAAATCTTTCCTTCAATTTGATATAAGAAAATATGTAATACAAATATTCTTTTGAATTTAGCAGATAAAATTGTATGTATTTCAAATTACAAATTATATAAACATTAAAAATACTCTTCCTTAACATATTAACTTAAATATAATTATCTATTGGCATAACCCTTGCACCCCTTTTGGTGCAAGTGCTAGTCATAAATACAATGAAGTATAGGGAGACTGGTGTTGCACCATTTCATTTTAAAGCAACTGATGTAGGGAGATGGTTTTGCTTCATTTTATTTTAAAGAAATTTCTTCTTTAGTAGGGTTCCGTAATATTCTTCCTCCAAAGTCTACCCATTTTTTCTTATTGGCATCGTTAGCATCATCCATCCCCTGCTAGGGAGAAGAGGCTTCGACCTTTTGATTCGAGTTGTGGAGCCCCAATTCATACCCTTGATCCTTAGGTCTGTGTCTCACTCCATGGAACTAGGAGCAAGCATCTATCTACTCCATCGTTGCCTAGACAAGCTTGGTAGTATAGATTAGAGCAATGGTTTTAATGAGGGTTTTTTTTGAATTTGTATGCACTGAATCATTATTATTTTTTATTTCATTCTAAAAATATTTTGTTTATGTCTCCTCTATTGTCTGCTTTATTTTCTTAAAGTGTTTTGATGTTTCACTTCACTCTGCCCCTTTTGAGAGTCTACAATTTGATCTTTCTTCCCAAGAAGGTTAGAATCCGCTGAAAAACTCCAAGAGATATTGAATTGAGGATTTACTGTGCCCGGATTAGCCATTTCCTGAAGTGTGGCTTATACCATTTGAGGAGCAATTTCTTGGGTATCTACACTTGTGTATTGTATTATGTTACTTGTATTAGCGCTTTTGGCAACATTGCTGAGAACTAGGAATCTTGTATTTGGTTGCCAATGTCCCCAAAGGGTGTCTTCATTAGGGGTAATCTCAGGTCCACCCATGTTGAGCCTGTAGACTATTTCTAAAGCATGTGAGGATGGATCCTCAGAAGTTGGGGAAAAGGGTACATATCGAGTTATGTTTGGTATTTGATTGGATGAAACACAAACAACTTCTATGACATTGATAAATGCTAGGGAATTGTTTGAAGGAATAAAGTTAAGGACCAAAGTATCTGAAGCTAAATTGACTAAATATTCCTTGAACACATTCAAACCATTCTCGACGGAAAAATTGTTTAAGAGACCAAATTCTTCAGTTGCTACAGAAAAAGTTGCAGATGATAGATTGTACTTCTGATAGGAGAAAGGAAAGAAATATAGGAAAAGCATACCTTGATGGAAAAGAAATTACAGTCCCAAATAATGGAAAGTAGTTTGTGCATCGGGAAAACAAGTGAAGCAACTTGCATTTAGCCTATCCTTTGAAGTGAATCAACTCCCTCCATGAGGCGTTGCTTCATTTCTCTTTGCATTTTAATTTGTGTGTGTGTTTTTTTTTAATTTTAATAACTTTTTCCTTTATTTTGTGGTTTTCTCCTCTCTGCCCCTCTTATGCATATTTTATTTGGTGGTTTTCTCCTCTCTACCACTCTTGAGAGTCTACAATTTGATCTTTCATTCTAAAACTATTTTGTTTATGTCTCCTCTATTGTTTGCTTTATCTTCTTAAAGTGTTTTGATGTTTCACTACACTTTGCCCCTCTTGCTTTATCTTGAGAGTCCACAATTTTGATGTTTCACTTCACTATGCCCCTCTTGAGAGTCTACAGTTTGATGTTTCACTTCACTAAGCAATGCGAGCATTGAGCAATGGATAAAACTAGGAGTTGTGAAAGGAGTAAAAAAAAGTTGCTCTTCATTGCAGGGTAATGTGCCGAAGGCATGCACTACCTTCTCTTTTTTCCTATGAGCTTATGAGGATTTTGGAAATTGAGGGTTTTTGGTTTATAGAAATACCCAAAGAGTTTAGGGGTTTTATGTTTTTAAAGGCTTTCTCTTTTTGGGATTTTGTTGATTTAAGTGATGGAAGACTGTAACTACTCATAGCAGTGCCCACTTCTTGAGAAGTTTGCGACCAAGCGTTGTGTAAGCTTGTTAATTTGCAAATATGTGCACACAATCTCGTTAGGAACTTCTTTTGTAGAAAAAATTACCGTGGATTGCTCTCAGTTGGTTGAGCTCAAAGTAAAGGATTGTTTCATGTTGTGTAAATTTCAACTTAATTCGTTCCTATTTCTGCAAGAAATAGAGGCATCAAAAATGTCATTCTTGAAGAGCTTCCATCTATGAAATCCTTGAAAAAATTATCCCTTCGATTAGGGATAGATACCCCATTTGGGGTCCTCATTGGCACATTTTGAATCCTTAAAGAGCTTAAAATCACAAATATTCTCATCTAGGTAAATTGGTTTTTTGTTTTTGAGATAAATATTTTTTTCATACACATCAAGATTTCATATTATACTATACCCCTTTTGTGATGGCAGGACATGGTGACAAGGGAAATGGCTTCAGACATGGCCTTCCCAAATTTGAAGAAACCAGATGTGCATATTTCATCAAAGATATGGGGTCAAAAGGAAGTGGTTTTGTTGGATTTCCTTCTAAACAATGCTCCCAAGTTGAATTCTATGATTCTCTCCCATACTTTATTTCTCAAAATCTAAATGAAACAGACTTTGAAATAAAAAAAGTAGTCATCGTCTTCTCAATATTTTTAATATGTTGTCATTCTAAATTATCTCTTAAAAGAAAGTACAATGAAACAAGCATGGTATCTTATGCTTTCCATGTAGATATAGAATTATTTCACATTTATTCCAACTGAATAATTTTTGGTGTAGCAATGTTTACCACAAATAAAATAGCTACAAATATTTCACTCATATTATTATCACCAAATATGTATACAAACATTTTGTACATTTTACAAACAAGATTGCATTTATTTCAAACTACACCTCATTACCATGTTTGTTTTTACATAATTCTCTATCGGCATAACCCTTGCACCCCCTGGTGCAAGTGCTAGTTATAATAAATGAAATAATTATACTTTAGTTTGAGATTATACCATATTTTATGTGTTACATTAGTTTTAAGAAACATCCCACATTATAAGGGTCCCATCCAAAGGACCTTTTGATGTTGTGATTTCCTCTTATAAATATGAGAATACTCCAATATGATGTTAGTTGACTACCAAATGCAGTCTATCTCAACCTATATAGTGGCCTTGCTTTGATAAGCCTCATCTTGCTTTGCTTGAAGGTTGTCCACATTTACTCTGCTTGAAGCTTGACCATATTTGCCTCTAATATTTGAATCTTAGCCCAAGCCTCATCTCACTCTTCTCAAGCTATCATTGCACTCTATCTCTATTGGTCACTATCAACCCAAACCTCTACCTCTATTGGTCACTATCAACCCAAACCACATTAGTCTCCACCTAAGCTAGATCTCTTTGCATCTCTACCCTATATTTGGCCACAATAACCTACTCTAGTCTTTGAGTGTGTTATGCCTTCAATCTCTCAAGATAGTTCTATACATCATGCTCCTACAACGTGCACTAAACCTCTACTCCCTCATGCTCAAGTATACTGATATTGTAAAAGAGGAAAATTTACATTTTAGCAAAAGTGTATTAGCCAAAAAAATTTCCCTAATTCACATTAGGATTGAGAATATTTAGTTGATGGGTTATATATAGCCTGAAACCTATATACAACTTTTTTTCGTCGGTAAACAAGTTTTATTCCGTCGGTATACAACTCTTTCCGCCCATTTTATTAACCGACCAGTTTTGTACGCCGTGTGATTATTTGGCAATATACCACTACAATTTAAACTACAAAGGTGCAACTTCCTCCTACCGACACAGAGGTGATAATTTTTTTGTGTTTTGATGCACCTGGTTACTTATCCTGTTTGGCCCAGGACAAATATCCTGAGCTTTCTGCTTATTATACACCGATCCAACCGGTTAAACGACATTCATTGATTTCATTGTAGTAGTATGTGTACTAATCAAACTGTACTGCAAGGAGTAGGTGCAGTTGCATTCTGATCGCTGCCTGTTGTTTTTCTTGTGAGCTATGAATAATAGTCATGTTGGTTTTCTAGAAAGGTCGGAATTCTGAAGTTTATTTGCTGGGTTTTGGAGATAAATCCAAGGTTTTTGAATTTATAAATATAAAGACGCAAATTTTCAGTTCACTTTTTACCGAGCTACCTATTATTAACTCAATTTATTTGGAGACCACAAAACCTGCATGCTGTCCGGGTAACTTCATCAGAAAACCAGCTGGTTAGTTGATTGCATTGAAAGATACAAATCAGATCTCCAATACTCAAATCAAATCAAATTTTAACTCCACCCAATATTTTGGTTTAAAACATTGCTAGAATCTTATCTCCACCTCAAAAATCTAATATTGTAAATTTACTTTCTCGTTTGTTATAAACAGATTGAAGCAACAACTTAATGGATATGTTGCAATGCTCCCAAAGCAGCACAGGCTGGGAGAATATTGAGTATAGTGATATGGTTAGATTGTATAGCTGTTTGTTGTAGTCGGAAGAATAGTGTCAAGACCTCTCTAGGCTGCCCAACTTGGGCAAATCCAGTAATCATCAAGCTCCACGACACCACATCTTTTTCTTTCTCTGATAGTTTGTCAAACACCTAGAGAGCAATCTGTATGTAGCCTAATTTAGCGTACATGTCTCAGAAGTAACATACCCATGAACGAGTTTGCCCTGTTTCAGAAAGTTTGCATCCACAAATGCAGAAGTAAAGTGATGATGGTGATGGAGGTGGGATTGGGCATGCACCTGACAAAACTCGACATCTCATCCACATCCCCATGCTTTTCGTATACTGCAATCGTAGTATTCCATGCAATTACATCTCTTTTTCTTAGGGGCATTCTGTCAAACACTTGGTGTGCAATCTCAATAGACATTTGGTATACATGCCCACAAGAGCAGTAGCCACGCAAACATCCCACTGCAAAAGATAGTTGAGGACGTGAGAATGGATACACTTTCCCCCTTGCAGACCACATGCCTCGAGAATAAACACAAAAGTCTGTTGGGAATAGCTTACATTCGCATTTCATGATAAACAGCAATGGCTTTCTGCCCTTGTCTGCTCCTCGCATATTCTCTAAACAACAATGGTTAGGGTGTTTCGTTAAACAATAGGTCTTCATTTTCGAAACATCTGTATGTTGAATAAATCTGGTTTGTTTCCTTTTATCATATAATGATTTATTGTACGTTGAATAAATCTGGTTTGTTTTGGTTCGTGAAAGTGTTGCAACAAAATTTGGAGAAATAATGTATTCCAAGGGAGTCCAGGACAAACTAGTTAATTACCTAATCCTTGGAGAATTGTTATTTTTCCATAAATAGGAGGTGATTTAAAATCTTTGTGTTTTTTATTGAAATCAAAGCATTTAAGAAAAGGTGTAGAAAATGGGGTAATTTGATGCGATCAGCTGTAGTTTTTTAATCAATTAATTTGGTATTAAAAAATAAGGAGTCTATTTATTTTACAAAGGTGCCAAATTTAAATTTTTGTTTTGGAATTTCTTTATTTCTTGCTTTTTAATTTTTAATTTGTTTTCAAATTTTCATTGTATTCATGATTTGGAAACATCTATTGCATCCCCATGCATATGCGATGTAAATTAGACGGTCTCCAACAATTTTTATGGGTGTTTCTTTTTTGTAACAAATAAATTTCATAATAATTGTAAAATTGCACTCACACTATTAAAGGAGTATACTAGCATCCACAATACTCAAGCAAATGTCCCTGGAAATGAGCCAAGAGCCAAGAGAGAGCAATAAATGGATACCAATGCATATGTGCATTTAAAACCTTAATACATAGCAAAGGTGAATTATTTGGCATTTTGGTATACAACAAAATAAAATCTAGACAAATAAAATAAAATCAACAATATAAAATATTTGATTTGACATTGAAAGTAAAATCTCCAACTTGCAAATAAAGTGAAACTATTTATGTAGAAGTATATGACTTTCTATATTTGATAGGGTAAAAAAATATCAATTTTGAATTATTATATATTGGTACTAAACTTTCAAAATCATTAGAGGTGATGAGCAGTACAATTCCTTCCAACATCAAGAATTTGTGAAATGTTTTGGAATGCATCTATCAAAATAAAGAGAATTGTAGGAGTGTATAAAAAAAAGGAACATAAGGTTATTCATGATGACTTGGACAACATTCAAGGTCTGAAGATTATTAGGTGTCCCAAGTTGGAATAACTTCAAAATTCCACATCTATGGGCTTTAACATTGATCAATCATGTCACTTGCAACTCAAATTTCTCATCTACTCAAGGTTTTTGATGGTCCTTTGAAGTGTAGTATGTTATCAATATGTTGAAATATAATATAATATTGCTTGCAAAAAAATATTAGGACTTCAAAATTCCACATTTATGGACTTTAACATTGATCAATCATGTCACTTGCAACTCAAATTTCTCATCTACCAAGTTTTTTGATGGTCCTTTGAAGTGTATTATGTTATCCATATGTTGAAATATAATAAGAAATAAATATCACACCTACAATGTGTCTTTAAATCAATTGTATTGATGTTCCTTTTATTATAATAAGACTGTGCTTAGAAATGGAAGGAAAGTTATACAATTTTGAGAGATCCATTAGGAATGTGATGGTTTTTTTTTGGCTTCTACCACTTGATCTTTCCGAAAATATTCTTTTCGAGCAAGAATTCTTCTATCTAAGATGGTTGGACAAGTAGCCATCCTCATATGTTGTGTATGTATCATTATATTTCTATTCCAAACAAAATCAAAGTTGTTATAGTACATTCCTTCAGTTGATTATAAAAATATATATACATCATGTTTCAAATAGCTCCTTTAGACATACATTTCTCATCATGATTAATTAAATCTACAAAATAATATTAAACCTACAAAAATAATATTGTATACACAAAAACATAACAATCTAATGCATCATACTTTTAATATCTTTACATATACTAAATGGGAAATAAAAAATAATGTAGTTTACATGCAAAAATCAAATTGTTCTCTCTAACATATTAACTCAAAAATAGTTTTCTATCGGCGTGACCCTTGCACCCCCTTCTGGTGTAAGTGCTAGTTTACTATTATTTAACAAAATAAATCTATAATCCCAAAAATACATTAAATGAAAGTTTTATATAATTAGAGCATAAGGGAAACTAATAAAATATAAATTTTCTAGACAATCGAATAAAAGTTAATAAAAGTAAATTCATAGAAGGTCACTGCCTAGACAAAGAGAGGAACCTAGTACCAAACATAGGTCACTGCCCAAGATGCTAGCACATTGTGCGAGCATCCACGCTAAGCATTGTCATTCATACAACTAGAATAATTAAAGAGCTTCTAGAAATTTGAAATCTAATCCAAGAATTTTCCCTAATCTATTCAACTAGACAAGGGAATGTACCAACAAATACTAGATAAAAAAATGTATAGAATCATGTTAGACAATAAGATTTATAATGAGTAATGAACAAGAGAGTACTTGCAAAAAAATGTGTTGTTGAGTGCTCTCAAAATACCTACAAACATAAAGAAGAGAAATATTGTTTGCGGTTTGCCTTCAGGTCAAACCTCTATCTTGGTATTTCTACCTCCACAATAACCAAGATAGAGAGATTGAAAGATATTGTGTGGGTGTTCCTATCCCAAGTGTGTTTGGGAATGGTTAGAGCTATGATTGTGCAAATAGTGTAAACTAGAAAATGAGAAATAACAAGGATGTGAATATCCCAAGGTGCTCAATGGCACTACAAGAAAGGAATCTTGCAATAACAATAATGAAATGAAGAAAGAAAGAGCAAGGGAAACAAGAGCAATATCACCCACGAAAGCTTGAGGAATCTAAGAGGACAAGAGAGCCACAAGAAGAATATTAGAGGATGTTGGTGTGTTCACAAAGAGGAACCAAATGCAATACAAGAGCTATAGAAAGTTGTACAATGTTGGAGAGTGCTTGAGAGTACCAAGATTGTATGAAAAAAGTGAGGGAGTTCAAGATTGATATAAAAAGTGAGAATATTAGATTCAAAAACAAAAGAGGCAAGAGGAAGAGATTGGAAAGCTATTTGGATCCATCCCAAGCCATTTATCATTGACTTGGGAAGGTGACAAGTGACGAAACACTCATAATGACCACCAAATGAGAAACTAGCATGGGACACTAGTGTGTTGTGCTATTGTCTAGACATTTTGAGCTCTAAAATAATGACACTAGAAAAACACAACAATAACATAGAGATGATAGCAACTTGATCAAAAAAATAGATCACATTCAACATGACCTAAGAACCATGAGAGGGGAAAAGGCTAATGCAGGGGCTAAAATGAACCTATAAACACACTAAGGAATGGAAACCAAAGAACACATAAAATGTAGCATGCAATTGCAAGGGTATGCAATTTTTTCCGTTACAAATATAAATAATGGCTTAAAGATATCAATATGTCAACAATATCTATTGGTCAATCATTATTTACGATGTCTCTCCTCAACTACAAAATGGGGATTTCATGTGCTAAGACATGGCCAGTCACTTCCACTCTATAAATTTGAGGTGTGCCATAAACAATAAACAAAAACTAGTCATCATCCCTTTTAAAAAATAAAATTCCACACAAAATAAATCAAAATTCAATTACAATTTCTTTATCTTGATCTCTAATTTTCCATGTAGGATCTACTGCCATCCTTAGTGGTAGCACCAACATCAAACCTTGTATGCTAGGACCCCCCTATTCTTGTTCCTTCACAACATGACTACTCTCATATATTAGTCATCATTGACTCCCTCTCCTTTGAACCTCAATAAATCGTTGATGTCTTAGGCCTTGTTGCATTTCTCCCTTGCTTGAAACTCTCATCTCTTTGTCTAATTGGTTATCCCCTGCCGCTCCCTATTGTTCCTTGGCCTCCCCCAAGTCTAGAGAATCCTCCTTCTACTAGCACTACCTCCTCATCCCAATCATCTCCTACTCCTTTGGCTCCTTTGTCTCCTCCAATTCCTCCATCTTCTCTTCCTCCTATAGTCACTTCTATTAGTGGATATATTGGAGGATATATTGGAGTTGACCTCTCCCTAACTCACCAAGTCACATATATTAGAATCACCCCCATATTGCCAATATCCAAGATGGCCACAACCTTATCATGCTCATCCTCACTAATAAGGGTTTGCTCATTAAACCTAGGCCACCTAATCTTCCCCTCCCTATGTGTGCTCCTTTTTTCTTGTCCATAAATAGGGTATGAATGAGGCTCATCTTGTACCCAACTCAACTATTGTGTAACTCACTCATAGAGAAACCTCTCTAATACTGCCTAAAATTGACCCTTGTACCATCAAGTCCTTTGAATCCGTCACAACATCCTTGCAGCTCAATCCACTCGAGCACCTTCCTGAATGGTCTCTAAATGATCTAATCATCTATCAGCCTATCAAATGTTTGTCTCTAGTATAATATTGTCCATGTCTGCCATAAACCTTTGCTAGTACCACATGTGATCTATATTTGTTCAAAAGCCCACACTTAAAAAAGTGTGCATGTCATCAAGCCATGTCTCTCTCCTTGGACAAATCTAAATAGACCTTGATATCCACATGCTAGCATACACTTGCCCAACTATAAATCACTCGTCAACCCTTCATATACTAATTGTAATATATCAAACCATTATGCATAGAGTTATTGTGAACATCAATTTTCATTACTATTATTAGGATCATAATCATAATATGCCATATCTAAGGAATGGTTACTAGTGTGTGAACAAACAGTCACATAGGTATCCTTTAATCATTCTCTAGTTTTCAACTAAGATAATAGTGATACCCTTGGTCCACATCTTTGGGGATATGTCCATATCTAGATATCATCTACTTGCCTCAAATCGGTAGCCATAGTACACCACATATCCTCTAGTGTGATGATGAGCTCCCTAGTAGGTAATATGAATACTATGATGTCAAATTCCCACCTCTCCATCAATGCCATTAGCATCCTCATGTCGTATTACATATCTAATAATCTTAAGACCCAAATAACCAAACTACTATCAAATGATTTATATATGCAATATTGAGATAAAAGATGGGTATGTGCAGGATCATGGTGGGCCAAAAAGTGGCAATGAGGAAAAAAACACGTCTTTCATCGACCGAAAAACACAAAAATAACGTGTTGAATTTTTTTAGGCTTGGGTGTCACCATAGCAAACACCAAACCTAGTTTTACAAATTGGATATCTGATTTGCAAAGAACATATATAAAAAACTCAGTCCCTATTTTAAAGTTATTTCACAGTCAACAACCCGCGGGCGCAGTGAATTGATTCTTTGCGTAACGGATATCCGATTTGGCCAAAATCCGATTTGAAAAGGTAAGTTTTTTTATTTTTATTTGATTTGATTCAATTTTGATTTAGATTTGAATAATTTCATATGGTTTTTGTGGATTTTTAAAATAGGGTTTTGATTGAATTTTTATGAAAAAATTGAGTTTAGAATGGATTTTGATAAAAAAATGAATGTTTTTTGTGGATTTTTGAAAATAGGGTTTTGATTGAATTTTTATGAAAAATTGAATTTATAATGGATTTTGATAAAAAATTGAATTTTTTGTGGATTTTTTTTCAAAATAGGGTTTTTGATTGAATTTTTATGAAACAATTGAGTTTAGAATGGATTTTGATAAAAAAAAATGAATGTTTTTATGGATTTTGATTTAAAAATAGTGTTTCTTATGTATCTGTATTAAAAATTAGAGAATTTTATAGATTTTTGTTAAAAAGTAGGGCTTTTTTTGGATTTTTTTAAAAAACTAGGGTGTTTTTATAATATTTTCATTTATATTGTCTGATTTTAATTAGATTAATTATTTTTTAACTTTAATCAGGCATTATGGCTGCTAAAAATGAGAATGCACAAATTCCACCAATTGAGAATGGAAATCCACCAGCTGTGAATCAAAATGCAGAAATGCCAAATGCTCCACCACCTCCGCAGCCATCAATTGAAGACTTAATTCATAAAAAATTGGAGCAATTGAGGGGCATTTGTGATGTTTATAATAAAATCCCTCGATTATCCCGTATGTCAACCACATTGATAGGAATAATTACAAATGTAGAAACCCTCTCCACCTAACATAATGCCTTTCATTCGTGGCGAGAAACCATGAGGGAATATTATGCATGTGGATTGTCTTATGATGATGTGAAAGATCTCCAAATAACAAAAGCCCAAATAGCCTCTTTATTTATTAACCCCAGCACTGGTTTGCCAGTTAATGTTAACAAACCAAACTTTCTATAAAATGGTGCACACATAGGGGTATAGTGTAGATAACTTTTGGGATCATATGTATGGTTTTGGGATAAGCCACCCAACAATAATCTTGATGTACCTTTTACTCTTTATTAAAAAATTATATGTCGAAGCTTTTGTGCTAGGGCATCATGTCAATACTTTGACATTAAACCCTTCCTGCATGCCATGGAGGTATGCCCTAAGATAGGCCGGTAGCTAGAGAAGTCGCTTCACATGTTCCCCTCTATCCCTCCCCTTCCTCCACCACCACTGCAAGCATAACATCCGACATTACCTGAGGATGCACCCACACAAACCATCCGTGCCATTCACTCTTTGAGTGGTCTTTTGGTTTCCCATGCTTCTTCAGTAGCTCAGCCACAGTCTAGTGATCTTGGCGATGGATCCAATGTTGTTGCATCATCCTCCTCGGGTCCACATATTTGCAATACGTGCTAGCAAATATGCTTGGGTCCTATTGTATAGCCCCCTGAGTAGCCATTAGACACTTCTGATTATGACATCCAGGATGTGGAGATTATAGTAGATCACATGCAGGGGAGTGGAGCACACCCTACATAGTCCTCTCCTGCTAGAGAGGTGGACATTGGAGTAGTTACACATGTAACATTTAAGGTGTAAATTCATAACTTGCATTTTTTTAAAAATGAATATTAATAAGAGATAGTATCAAGTACTAATATTTATTTACATGGTCTATTTAACAGTTAATGTCCGAGGAGGAGCTCACATGGGTGACTGATAGCACCCTTAGGGCCATTTCATTTGGCCTCAAGACACACACAATATGTATTTTCACACTCACTCATTTACATTTTTACTGTATACTTGCTTGTCATT
>VDFB02056489.1:0-56224 GCA_007258455.2 Sequoia sempervirens | reverse complement strand
GATATGCTTGGTCAACCCTAGAGCCAAGTCAGAAAAAAAAAGTCAAAATTCAAAATCAGAAAAGTGGTCAACACTGGTCTCATCACGAAGAGCTCATTGAGACCTTTCCAATGACGTTCGTTTTGTGTCAAACAGAGTCCATATGTGTGAGATACAGCAGTCAAAGTTTTGGTCAAAATGGGTTGACCATGATGACATCAGCATGACGTCAGCATGGCAGCACAGTCGGCACCGTACAAATGACAAGATGAATCACACCTTGACACATGGACTAGTTGTATGTTGACATGTGGCATGCTATAGCAAACCAAATCTCAACACGTGTTCACCCCATAGTGAATAATAACATGCCACGTGGCTAGGCTCAAACACAACGGTTGTATTCAATGGTAAAAGTCTATTTATGGGGGTCGAACCTTGCGCCCCTCATCTCCTAAAATATTGGTCAACTATTCCACCACGTGTTTTGTGCTACACAATAAAGGCGTTGTTTTGGTTCTGATGAGTTGTAATTAAAATTTGAGGAGATAAGAAAAGAGGGGAGAGGGTTGAACCTCTAACCACCCCACCCCCAAAAATACTCCTTACCATTAGACCACCACCAATTTTGGGATATGCACGGGATAAAGTTGTTTTTGAACAACTTTTAAACCTGAATTCCTTAATTTTAACATTATAAGCCATTTTTAAAAACATAATCCCCCTAAACTGTTAAGGAAGATTTAAATAAATCTTCTAAAGCCCAAGGATGCTAAAAATTAAGGGCTATAATAATATTTAAATTTAATAAGGGGATTTTTAATGATTTTTATATGTAAATAATGGAAGATTTGAAGATTTATTATGTAAAATGGGGAATTATGTGAGATTTGGGAGAATATTGTAAATCAATTGGTTAAAGGCCAATTTGAGTAGATTTGATGTATAAAAGGGGAGTTTAGGAGTGAGTTTGGGACTTAGAATTTTCAAGTCCAAGTGGTGAAGTATTGAATCAGAGGAATAGGGAGATTTTTCTAAGGATATTTTTGAGTCATTTTTGTACATTGGAGTTTTGTCATGCTGTCGAAGTGCTAGAAGGAAATGGTCTTCGTGCAATTGTAATTCTATTTTTGGAGATTAATCGGATAGGTCTCACTCTATTGGAGCGGACCCAGAGACGTAGTCACATTTGTGGTGAACTCCGTTATCAGATCGTTTGCACACTCTCTCTCTCTTCTTCCTTCTCAATTTTGTTCTTTTCACCTTCAGTTTTTAATGCATAATTTCAATAATGTATGCATGAATTGTATTATCGCTTAATTCACATGTTAATGTGTTAATTTTGTTTATGTAACTTGGATTTCATGATTTGTAAACATTAAGCATTCAAATGCAATTAGTCTAGATCCTAATCAGATCAGTGTGGAAGGAGCTGGTGAGGTAGTTCCTAAATGCAAATGGATGTCATTCACACTCATAGCACATGCATAAAATTGATTTGGATTGGCAGAGTATATTGGCTGCTATTGTGGTCTATTATTTGGGTTAGGTGTGGGATGAGCTGGTAAATGAGCAGGTTTAGATGCATTTTAGCTTGAATTAATAGGGGGAGGCATTATAGCAGGTTGCTAGGGTTGAGAAGGTGGTTGCATATAACTGGTTATCTGTTTTGGCCATTGCTATCCTCTCCTCCATTGAGATGTTTGCTGCCAGTTTCCTGGAGGTGGCTGCCAAGGTCCTTGAAATTGTTGCCAATTCCCCTAAGGTTGCTGCCACTGGGGTGAAGAATTTTGATGATTGGGCCAAGGATTTGGAGGGATACCCCAAGGATGTGGTGGATAACCTCCATAGTTGGATGGATATGGGGGTTACCATTGCTTACTAGATGAATAAGAATTAAAATATGGCCCAACAAAAGATAGTGGATTTGGTGGCATACCTTATCTTGGAGCCCATGGTCTCCTTTGTGCAACAAAGTAGACTTGATCTTCTTCAATCTAAATTGGTTTGAACTTAGGTGGAATCAGCTTACTATTAATATTAGCTACCATCTTGCATCTATAGTCCCTCTTCTTTTTTCTGCAATGAGG
This sequence comes from Sequoia sempervirens, assembly GCA_007258455.2. Taxonomy (NCBI): domain Eukaryota; kingdom Viridiplantae; phylum Streptophyta; class Pinopsida; order Cupressales; family Cupressaceae; genus Sequoia; species Sequoia sempervirens. The sequence continues at coordinate 54,155 of VDFB02056489.1, read as the reverse complement.
ACAATATTTTGTCAACATTGCCTTTGCCTCCTCATGTTTCTTCTTGGCCTAAAGTGTATCTAGCTGACCAGATAGATTGTTTATGATACCTTGCTTGAAATCTACCAACAAATGAGTAATCTCCATTCTTGAAACTCCACTGGTGGATGACTTACCCATAGAGGATTGGTAAGCTCTCCCTTTCTTTAAAGCTACCCTGGAATGTTTCTAACATATTTTCTTGTTATCTTTCCAAGGAACTTGGGTGATATCTCCTCCTACCATCAGATCCAAGGCATCAGTGCAACTCTCATTGATTCCTCTTAAGAACAACAGGTTTTGTGATTCTTCATTAAGGGTATGGTGTGGATTTTTTGTAGGTAGAACAAAATCCTTGAAATGTAATCCTCCAAGCTCTCATCTTTCTTCTGTTGCATCCTAAAGATGTCATCTCCTCTCATATCACTACCCTTGCAATATTCCTTGTACTTCTCAAGCAACTTTGTCTTCATGTCCTCCCAAGTTTCTACAATATTTCTTCCTAAGCTCATAAACCATCGTAGTGCAACCTTTTTCAGAGTGGTAGGAAATAGCTTAAGCCTATGAGCATCAGTGGTATAGTTATAACTCTAGTAGAGTATATCAAACTCAAACAAGAAAGTATTAGGGTCTTCTATAACAAGTCCATAAAACTTAGGAAGTGCTAAAGAAGGGATATTTTTTATGTTGTCAACTTCATTTTGATGAGCAATGGGGAAAGGAAAAGCTGGTTGGTTAGGTCTATTTCTATTTGTATCACCCATGTTTGCTTGATGGATTTCCAAAGAAAAGGGCTTCTCAATCAGATTTTGGTCTTTAGTGGAAGCTTCAGAACTATTAGAATAGGAAATTCATCAGCAAACAGAAATTTTTCTTCTTCTTCTTCATTTCTAGGCAGATTTAGAAGCTCTTCTAGTTGGAATGGATCAATATTATTAGGAAGAAATCTCCCATAAGCATCTCTTCTCCTCCCTCTATGCATGCAGTCTCAACTCAACATCAGCCAACTCACACAAATAATTGGAAAAAAATAGTGGATCATTACTTGCCTCTATGAGGGGTATTCTAAGAACAAGCTTAAAAAATACTAGAGCAAGAAAAACTATCAATGACTCCAAAGAACTTCCCAGTTTGACACCATACTCAGCAATGGTGCCAAAAATGTTGGCCTCATACAATGATTTAATAACTAAGCCTTTACAACCATGATTCATAGATTGGACATCTAACCTAAATAGCTATCTCAATCATCATGAAGTTGCATTTAAATTGTCAACCCAGGGATGTGAACTTGAAATGGGTCAGCACAGTATGTGCACTAGGAACTCAAAGTAGCCATTTTCATTCTACAACTAAGAAAGAAACAATGTTGAAAGTAAATTTCTTGAAAAGGAATAACATAAATGATGAACATCAACCAATAACTATACTAAGATGAAATGTATCACAAGAATGAAAATCTAAGCAAACAAACAGGAAACTACTCTGTCTGCTTTGGTTGTAGGAACAGTCACAAAATGAAATTCTAGTGGCTGCAAGAACAGTCAGGGCCAGATTCTTAACTAGTTACTAAACATAAATTAATAACTAAGTGAAACAAAAATAAAGTATGTATTTATCACCAAGTGGGCCCCCTTGTATGAGTATCATCTAAAACTAATGTAAACTTAGATGCTCAAATTTAGAACTTCATTTTATTCATTGGAAAATGTGAATACAAAATAGTAGCAGAGTTGTATTGCTAGAAACTAAGAATGCAAGTACATCATCAGATCATGCAACCTCTAGAGGAGGGGCATCTGATCCTTATTTATACTACCAACTAAGCAAGGTGGTCAACTCCCACTAACTAAGAGGATGCCATTTAGGGAAAACAGAAAAAAGAATCGAAGGGTGGTTACATTTGCATTGAATTTGGTCAGACATGAATGTCCAAATGCTAATTTAGCATTGCAGTAATGCCCACATTTTCTCAACATCATTAAATACCAATACAAGTTGGTTACATTCGATTTGCATGGGGAATCTCCTACTGTCAACCTCCATTTTTCATTTGAACGATTCCCCTATTGAACGTTATGATGCATGACTAGCTGGTGGTTGTCTTTCTCAATTTAGTATCCTCAAATGATAGCTGCATGGCAATGTTAGTATACACAATAATTACATATCTCTAACCACCTTAAAGAACATTCATTAACCATATGAAAAATTAATATAGATATTCCATACAACATGCCAATGTCAATAAAAATTTGCAGAAATAGGATTAAGCCCGATGTCTATGGTTTGAGGGAATATTACGAAAATATCAACATTTAACATCAAATTCCATGACAACTTTCAACAAAGAAACCATAAGTTCTATCCAAAATTGGACCAAAAACTAGAGTCATCATATGTGAGAAGATTGTTTAGACATTTGGATGAATCATTTTTTATTTTCCAAACTTGGGGTGTTGGATGGCGGAGTTTGGAATTTCAATTGGGATAGTGTTTGGAACCAACACTTTAATATTCCTTTCTTGATGAAAATTTTGAAGGAGGTGGATATTTATTATATGTGGGAGTCCTCTTTTCTTGTGGCTCCACATTTTGATTGACTTTTACTTTTGAACAATTTTCTTTTCTTGATCTATTTTTCTCTGGGATCCATTTTAATTTCATTTGTCCACTCAAATTTTTGTTTGATTCAATGGCCTTTGACATTTTATTTTGAAATTTGGATTTCTAATAATTTTCTTTTCGTTGGTTCCAAATGGAAGGTTTAAGATATTGGAAATGATGGTTTATGGTATGGATGGAAGGAGTCTTGGCAGCAACCTTATGACAAGAACTACTCATGGCCTCCATTTTGATGTTTGTATTTGATAAAGTTTCCCCCAATATCGAGGAGGTACCACTAACATCATTAGATTTTCTTATTGAAGAATAGCCAAGACCTTGATGTCCAAAATTTTCCTGAAACTATACTAGATCTAGAATTCCTTGCTTGTGTTAGCCTAGTCATTTTCCTTGATACTGCATGCTCTAATAGATTTTATTTGTGATGGGGTATTTTTTGTTTTGAAAACAAGATGCTAACCCATCATTGTGTATGTAGACACTGTTACTTGGTATTTTCTCATCTGCAAGAAGGCTTGCTTTGACAAAGATAGATGATCCTAGTTGATAAGATCTCATAGCTTCATTGACATGTTGGATATATTTGGTATGATTTTGTGACATATCAGATTCAGATGATTCTACTGGTGCTTCTAATCAATGTCAAAACCATCTTTATAGTCATTGTCATAGATTCCAATGAATTTAGCTATAGCTCAATTATTTGCAAATATGTCTAGATTAGGAGACTCTTGTTCTAGAGAAAGATCATCTATGTGTCCCATGGGATCAATTATCTCTTCTGCAATGGTGGAGGTGGTTGAAATGTGGATGTCATTACAATACTAATATTTTGATCTATGATTGGACTATTATGGATAACTTGATATTAATTTGTTTTGAGGCTTATTTCATCATACTTTGGATCATGCTCTTGACATATGTAATGATTTAGGCAATGGAATGATATGATTTTCTTTAATGGACTCAATATTTGGACATGGCAATGATGGAGTTTCAATGGAAAGATCCTTTTTGCGATTGGTAGGCAATGACAGACATGATTGTGATGAATGGCTAGATGGTGTATGAGTAGCAATTTGATTGGATTTTCTAAATTTCTTTTCATTTAAAGTTGAACAAGTTTCCTTGCTAGTCATCCTTGGAGTGCATTAATTGTCATGGTCTTATTGGGTGGAATAGTAGATTGGGATGTAGTGGATTGGAATGGACTAGTGGATGACGAGTTAAGATATAGTGTAGGGACTTTGAATAAATTAGTGGAAGGTTGACTAGTATAGGAGGTAGAAGATTGGAATGGATTAGTGGAAGGTTCATTAGGATAGGATGTAGAGTCTTGGAATAGATTTTTGGAAGGTTGGTTTCCCTTATCAAGGTTAGGATAAATATGATTAATGGATGTGCCAAATGACTCTTGATAGTGAGGGTATATGGATGAATGACTAGAGTTTATGATTTGTTGGTAAGAGGGGTATGTGGGTAGTTGACCATGGGTTGAGGATGATTGGTATTTGGATTGGATGAATTGTCTTTTGAAGTCTACGGCTTGTTGGGCTTTACCATTTCAGATTAATTGGTATTCAACTTAACTAGGAAGCATATCAAGGTGAATAGAAGACATGGTGGTGGATGGTAAGAAGCCTAAGAGATGCCAATGCAATGGAAGGTATGGACCTATGCCTAAGGTATGCAACCTAAGTGATATTTTTTTGGATTTTTTGAATATATAGGGATTCCTAAGAATGATGCCTAGATTAAGAGTCAAAGTGATGATATTCTATGACTAAGTTATGCAAAGTGTGGAATGAAGAGATGGAATAGTACGCCCTAGTATGAAGGGTAAAACCTAAGATATGGTTTCTAATAAAACTAAGATAGGTATAACAACTAAATTGATTGTCAATGACCTTGCATATAGTAAAGACTAATAGGATATGTTGACAAGGTGTTCTCAAATTGGACTGATGAGCTGAGGAACCAACCTAAATGACAAGGACCACAATGATAGTTGTTTGAAAGTTAAGGTCGAGAGAATACAAATTTGAGGCTATAGTCTAGTCTAAGTTTGATGGGCTTCCTAATCAATAGGTTTATGCAAGCTAAAAGAATGACCTAAATTTTAGACCTATGGGGAATTTTTAACACAAAAGATGAGGTGATGGATGAATGAATAAGAAAACTCTTAAAATATATGTCTGACAGAAGGCACATCTAGAGGGTTGCATGGATGGAGGGTATGTATTGAATGAAGCATTTTTCTTCCTTTGTGAATTCCTTGGTAAGGATTTTGAAGATGTCCCACACATCTAGGATGAAGAACGAGCATTAGATATTATTGATGGAGAAAAACCACAATCTAATGGTGTTGAAGTACAATTAGTAAGTAAATTCACAATCAGTGTGGTTTTTTTTCTTGCAATCATTAATTTACTTTGTAATTTATTTGTGAAATTAATAGCATGACATTTGGAGTTTGAAATAAACATGTTGACATGTAATAGGTGTAGATGAAAGTTCTATACTCGACAATTTAATTATGTACCACATGGAATTTATGAACAAATGGATTGATTTGTATGATAAAAAGAGAGGAGAAGTGTTAGAAGCAAGGAGACAGTCTAAGAGATTGAACCCAAGGAATACTCCACTTCCCACTCATCTGCTTGGGGAATGGGGAAAATATTGCACACTAGAATGGGTTACTAAACAAATTCAAAATCAAATAGAAGATACAGGTATAGATTCAAACATAACAGAAGATGAAATCAACATGTCTAGAGGATGTGAAAGAAAGGTACAGTTGGAATTTTACAAAATGTTGTTTCCTAACAGTTTTGATAGTATTAACTATTTTTTATATTTTTCATTATATTTATTTTCACTAAAATAAATAGTCTTTCATAGGTGAGGAAATATCCAACAATGTGGCAATATGGTCAACATTATCATGTAGAAAGTGTAAGTGTAAAGATACGATTCTTCGATTGTGGCGTCATGGTTGACTTTGAGCAATCTAGTCAATCAAGCTCAAAAGATAAGAATATAATTGAAGGGAATCTACAATATGTTGGGAAAATACAATAAATTATTGAGTTGGATTACCACTCTTTTAAATGTTGTATTTTTAAGTCTAGATGGTATGAAGTATTTGAGAGGACATGAAGACATGATACCCATAGTGGATTATTTTCTATAGATTCATCATTGTTCCTACCGGAGGATAAGGAGCCTTATGTTCTACCAATTCATTGTGAGTAAGTATTTCTTTAACTCAAACAAGAAGTGGTAGTGATCAGTAATCTATTAATTCATTGCTTATTGCAAATATATACATGTGTTTATTAATCAATAAAATTGTTATAGCATATGTCTAATATATGTATGTCGTTCATGTGCAGGTATTTTTCTATGAAGATATTTTGGACCCGAAATGGATATTTGTCATACATTATGATCCAAGATTAATGCATGCATTTGATGATGCATTAGTGGATACTGAGAAAAAAAATGATGGCCAACAAAATGAGAGAGACAAATTAGAGAACATCAAAGAATTTGACATCCATGGTGATGTTGAAGATGGTTATGTTCTAGCACAAGAAGACAACAATCCAGAGTTAGATGATGTTATGGAAGACAACAATATGGATGGGAAGACAACAATATGGATGGTATAGAAAATGATGATCCAAATACATCTGGTAACAATATAGATGGTCTACAGTCAAATTTCAATGATGATGAAGATGATGTAGGTCAAGATGAGGATGATGATAATATTAAATACTTGAAAGGACATATGAACATTGAAAATGATACACTAGATGGCATTGTAGCAGACAATAATGTTAATGACCAAAACTTCTAAATTTTTAGAATTATTTGCAATCTATGAGCATCTTTTTAAATCTGCAAATACTAACATCTCAAACATGGGTTAGTACTTCACAAATCTATCAAAATAAACTCCTATGAAATACCTTGTAGATGTTTCCAAGTGCAATACATGACAAAATAAAAACTAAAGCATTAGGAAAGCAATAACAAGTCACCTATTCCATAGTGGATTGGTGTCACATGTGCTAGTGACCCTTTACCAACCCTTGATCAATAGCTAAAATGATGAAGTGCAATGGAGATGAAGAATAAGATTATTTCTCAAACCAAGAGAGTAACCTTGCATAAAAATTGTGGATCCCATGAATGAGAATGAATGCCTTATTTTATAGATTTTCTTGATGAAATATTGGCCAAGAGGGTGAATGTGGGACTAAAGATCCTCCAATGAGAAGAAGACACTTGTCAAGTGGTGAGTGGTCAATGGTTGTGGAAGATTTGAGAAGAGTTACCATGAGAGGGAGAATTTGAATTCAAATTTTGCAATAAATTTTGAGAGGGGGACAAGAAAAACAACAATAAATGCAATGTTGGACTTGTCATGTTGAGGGAAAATGAGGGTTTTTTAATAAATCAATAAAATTGATTTATTTGTGCAAGTGGAGATATCTAGAGAATGCAAGTGGGTGAGATTAGTATTTAATCAGGGTTAGATTAAATAGATGATGATTATGTTAATTTAATGATGATTAGGTTAGTTTGACTTTTAGGACTTTGATAATTGATTTATTTAAATCAAAAAATGATGGAATATGATTTTGGATTTTGATTTAAATGGATGTTTGATTTATTAAAAGGCTGATGATAATGTTTATTAGATTTTAAATAAATGATCTTAGGAAATGGAGATTAATGAAATTACCTGCTGAATGAATGAAGGTGAATCTGATCAATCGATGAATGGACCTAATGCGAAATTTAGTTTAGTTAATGAATAATCCTGATCAAATGCAGAATGTTAATTTTGCATGTCTACATTTTTCCCCTCTTTGAAGCAATGTACATGTTGTGTTGGTTCAAAGAATAACTTGTCGTGATCAAAATTCAAAAAAATTCTGATTTTTCGGATGCCCCAGCAGAAAGAAGTACACTGGTACATTGCCCCCTCGAGAGATCGAGCAAAAAGACTCAATTTGAGGGTCGATCTCGCGATAAAGAGGTTCAAAATGGATGGTTATGGATGATGATGCAAATGAGATGATTTTAAGATGCTTAGAATAAAAAATCTATATTATCCTAAACAACTTAAATGATGATATGATATGAGATGGATGAGATTGATGATGTGATATGCTATGGATGATTTATGAGATGCTTAGACTAACATATCTATTTTATGATGATGATATGAATGCAGGATGGATGCATGATGGATGAATTGGTGATGATGATTAACTATTCATGCTGTGATGTTAGTGCGAAAATGAAGAAACTAGATGATGACAAGAGGATCCAACAAGCCAACATTATGAGAGATGATGATGAGAAATGATGATGAGAAATGATGATGATAGATGGATGATTTGCTTATCAAGGATTGGGGTTTTCAAAGGGTCACTTACTTTATGTTTGATAACACGCCTAAGCACGATGCATCAAGGTATAAAGGACCAGGATGGCATTGTACTTAGTGTGATGGACTTTGACTCGACAAATAGATAGGAGTATTCTTGTTTACACCTGACATACAGAAACCTTGCTAGGATGCACTTTAGAAGTTTCAAACATCTCGGACCAAAACACGGAAAGGTATAACCAATCAATGCAATAGTCAACAAGGCATCCAAAACATCCTCTATACATATCTAACAAAGAAAGTATTCGCCAAGTTATTTTACAAGAACATCCAACAAGCACAACGGATAAAAGAATAATGATCGCTGTCTCATTCCTATCTCTAAATCCTTCGTTCGGATATCATCGAGAGGTCCTTGGTGGCTCAATAAGATAAGTCAAAGAAAAAGATAAAGCACACAAACAAGTTGATGTTCTTCAATACCGCTAACCAAAAGGGAAATGTGTTTTTAAGGATAAGAATCGAAACTTATTGCCAAAAGATAATGCCCATTATAGGAAGGATACATCCTAGGACATGTTAGTGGATGACGACACATCATTTCGTTTATCCGGGGGTGTTCTTTCTGATAAATAATGCCCCTTGTAGGAAGGATTCATCCTAGGACATGATGTTATCGATGATTGATATGGACTATTTGGATGATGGACTATCGACACAAAGACTTGACCAACTTGTTTACGTACTGACTTAGACTTGAGACTTGATGCTTTTGAGTTTTGCTTTTAACCTGCTAGACTTGTTTCTAACTATTTCACCAAAGGTTGAGGATGACGATCAGTTTATTATGAATGGTGTTTATTGTGGGTGCAAGAGAGATGAGGCGGATGGTTTTTTTCAAATATTTGGATGTTTTTGACGTTTTGCAATGTTTTGAGGCTGTTTTGGTATTTTTTTAGGTTTTCAAATGTTTTGATTTTTGATTTTTCAATGTTTTTGGGATTTTCTGAGATTTTGACCAAGAGACTAACCTAAAGACCTATCCTAGGGGCCTCGGGGGCTGATCAATAGATGAGCCTTGCCTACGTTATACAAGCAGAGACCATGTAGTTTGACTGACGACTTGACTGATTTACATATGAAGATATACATGATGCGATGTCAATTTATTATGACGAACTCCTATAGGACTGACCTAAATGTCTCAGGGGATGATCAAAGATCAACCTTTCCTACGTTCAACCTCAGAGACGACATAGTTCGACAAGACGACCTTGTTTCTGGCTTTTTTTTTAATGACTTTTTGACCTGTTTTTGGATTTTGATATGTTTTGAATGTTTTTGGATTTTTGGATTTTTTGATGTTTTTGGATGTTCGAATTTTCTAATGTTTTTGGATTTTCTGATGTTTTGAGAACTTTAAGACCATACACGAATCCGATCCGATGGGAACATGCCCCTAACATGATGCAATAGACTACTCCGATAAAGGCAGGACAAACTGACCTTGAGAATGGGCCGAGTAGTACTAGGAGGGATCATGATACGAACACAGGACCAAGCTATGGTGCAGATGTGAGTGGATGTGTGATGCATGGAGGCCTGGATGCGATGGATGATGGAAGAAAAATGGAGGGATGATGACAAACAAGCCGTAAAGATCCCGGTGGATGGAAAGTGCTTATTTACACAAGGCGCCTGTTTGCAAGGTTTTCGCCGAGGTACCTGCCCAAAGTGCTACCAAAGTGGTTTTCACTAGAGGATGATTTTTTCTCTTTACTATTTTTTTTTATCCTTTTTCTGATTTTTTTGTTGTTACCAAGACCCCTATTTGCCAGGTTTTTGCCGAACTAACCATTTTTTCAGGACATTTTCTAATTTTTTGGATTTTTTGGTTCTATACCTTGAAAGAATTAGGCATAAATTTTTTTGAGATGGGAGCTATTCATGGGCTCCTATAGAGGTTCCCCTTCAGGTGTTGATAGCTGATATGCCTCTGATTTATAGCTTGATGTGACGATGAAAGGCCCTAACCAATTGGGTTCGAACTTTCCTTTACTGTTGGGATTTGGGACATTCTTCTGATTTTCTTTTAAGACCAATTCTCTGACTTGGAAAGTATTGCTTTTGATCTTCTTGTTGTAGCTTCGTTTGAGCCTATTTTGATAGACTTGCAGATGATTCAAAGCATCTATGCGTCTCTCATCTAGTAATTCTAGCTCGTTTAGTCTTGAAACCTGATATTCTTCATCAGTGATGAGATTTTGTAGTGATATTATGAGGGATGGGAGCTCGATCTCAATTGGGAGTACAGCCTCTGATCCGTAGACCAAGGAGAATGGGGTGGCACTAGTGGGTGTGTGGATGCTGGTTCGATAAGCCCAGAGGGTGGGATTAAGCTGCAAGTGCCAGTCACGACCTGTGTCATTGACAATTTTCTTGAGGATTTTGAGGATGGTTTTGTTCGTGGCTTCTACTTGGCCATTGCCTTGGGGATAGTACAGGGTGGAGAAGCGATGCTGGATTTTGAATTTCTCACACAAGTCGCGAACCTCCTGGTTCTTGAATGGTGTGCCATTATCTGAAATAATGGCTTGTGGGACACTGTAATGACAGATGAGATAGTTCAGGATGAATTTTGAGATCTGCTTTCCAGTGATATAGGTCATGGGTATGGCTTCCACCCACTTTGTGAAGTACTCAGTTGCAGTTATGATAAATTTATGGCCATTGGATGAGGTGGGTGTGATTTTTCCAATGAGGTCGAGTCCCCATTGTGAGAAAGGCCATGGTGTGATGATCGGATGGAGCTCTTGAGCTGGAGCATGGATGAGATCCCCATGCTGCTAACATTGTAAACACATTTTAGCATGATCATGCACTTCTCTTTCCATCGTGGGCCAGTAATACCCCAGCCTCAGTAGTTTCTTGGCAATGGTCATCCCACTCGAGTGTGAGCCACAAATACCATTATGAACCTTAGTTAGAGCAGTTAATGCCTCCTCAACATTTAGAAAGCGTAGTAAGGTACCTTCTATGCTTCTACGGTATAAGGTATCATCTAGGATGACAAATCTAGATGCCTTTTTAATAAAGGTTCATTTTAGGCTTGATGGTAGGTCAGCGGGTATGACTCCTATTCGAAGATAAGTATAGATGTCATGATACCAAGGATCTCCAGGACCAACGATTTCACACACATATTCTGATTCTGGTACCTCGAATGTGGGAACGAGAAGCTTCTCGATCAAAAATTCATATTTCGGCACGTTGTGAGGGATGTCTACTAGAGACCCAATTGTAGCCATGGCGTCAGCGGCTCTATTGTTGGTTCTTGGAATCTGCTCAAATGTTATGTCAATGAAGGATTCCTTGAGAATCTCCACCAATTTCTTCTATGGAGTTAGCTTGTCATCCTTAGTCTGATATTCATCATTGACTTGATTTATGATCAACTGAGAGTCTCCATAGACTTTGAGGGCTATGATATTCCATTGTACTGCTATCCTAAGACCTATAGTCAAAGCCTCGTATTCTGCTATGTTGTTTGTGCAAGGGAATGCTAGTTTGTATGACCGTGGTACGTAGTCCCCTTAGGGGGTGATGAAGAAGATACTAGCTCCTGATCCGTGTTGTGTGTATGAGCCGTCGAAGTATAATTTCCAGTGATCGGCTACATTGAGGTTAAAGATGGATTCATCTGGAAATTCAGATATAAGAGGATTCTCAGAATATATGGGTGCTTTTGCTAGTTGATCTGCAATAACTTGACCTTTAATGGCTTTTCTTTCCACATACTCGATGTCATACTCTGACAGTATCATCACCCATTTTTCCATTTTGCCCGTGAGCATTGCCTTGGATAAGAGATACTTGAGGGGATCAATTTTCACAATGAGCTTTATCTTGTGTGCCAACATGTAGTGTCTGAATTTTTGGGATGCAAACACTACTGCGAGGCAAGCTTTCTTGATGAATGAGTAATTTAGCTCATGACCGACCATTGTCCTGCTGATATAGTAGATAGCCATCTCTGTTTTGTTTTCATCATGCTGGGCTTGAAGAGCTCCAAGGGCTGCTATTGTTGCTGACACATATAGGATCGATGGCTTCTTTGGGATAGGCGGCATTAAGACTGGCGGTGTCAGTAGATATTCCTTTATTTTGTTGAATGCCTCTTCGCACTTGGTATCCCATTTGTATACTACCCCTTGTGGAGTAGGTGTGAATATGGATTCTGCTTGTTTGCTAGTTGTGCTATGAACCTTCTAATGGATTGGAGCCTTCCTTGGAGACCTCTCAGTTATTTTAAATTCCTTGTTGCTTCCATCTCGAGGATTTCTTTGACTTTTGCAGGATCCACCTCGATACCCCTCATGGAGACTATGTATCCTAGCAATTTGCCTGATTGTACGCCAAAGATGCACTCCTTGGGATTTAGTCTGACCTTGTATTCCTCTAGTCTGTCAAAGATAACACTTAGGGTTGCTATATATGATCTTGTCTTTTTCTTGATTTAGCTAAGATGTCATCCACATAGTCTTTGACTGTTTTGTGAATCATATCATGAAATATCAATGTCATGGCCCTTTGATATGTTGCTCCTGCATTCTTTAGGCCGAATGGCATCATGTTCCAGCAATAGGTCCCCCATGAACAAGTGAAAGCCATCTTGTGTTGGTCTTCTTTTGCTATCATGATCTGGTTATATCCTAAAAATCCATCCATTAACAATAGCATCTCGTGCCTTGCTGTCATGTCTACTATCATGTCGATGTTGGGAAGCGGGAAATCATCCTTGGGACATGCCTTGTTCAAATCTCTAAAGTCCGTACAGATTCTGATGGCTCCTTCAGGTTTTGACATGGGTACCAAATTTGACACCCATTCTGCGTAATCAATTATTCGGATAAATCCTGCATCTAACAACTTTTTGAGCTCCATTTTCACTAATAGAGCAATTTGAGAATGCATTTTTCAGAGCTTTTGTCTAACAGGTTTTGCATCTGGATACACTGCTAGGTGGTGGACCACAGTATTTGGATCAAGTCCTGGCATATCAGCATAACTCCATGCAAAGTTTATTTGTCTTTCCTTTAGGAATGCTGCTAAGATTTCTTGCTCTTCTGATAATAGTGATTCCGCATAGAATGTGATATGCGGGGTATCCTCTGTTCCTAGGTTGACAGGATTGCACTTTTTGGCCAAGACTGCCGACTTCTCTTGATGAATAGCTCTTAGGGGAAGATTGAATCCTTCATCCTTGGGCAACTCAAAGAGGTTTTCACCATTGGATACATCCTTTCTTTTTACTATTTTCTTGTTAGAGAGTGCCACAGTGTGGTTTTCACTCAAGGACTTGGATATGATTCTTAGTTTTTCACTTTTGCGACTAAAGGATTCAATCATTTCCCTGTAATAGGCATGTGTGTCCAACTCCATTATGAATCCTACCTTGTGATCTCCATCTGGAATGTTATCCCTCAACCCCATGAATTCTGAGAGCGCCTCATTATTTTCAAATATATCGAGAACTGGTGGTCCTTGTTGGTCATAGTCGATCAATTGGGGATAGAATAAGCAGATCTCATGATTTTGATGATCAGATTCGAAAGATAAGGTACTAATCATACACAGAGTGGTATCTTCGAATAACCTAGGGAGATTGGATATGATATCTTCGTCATCGCTACTAATATAGGGCTTAGTGATAAAGTTATGCATGTCTGTCCCTATGGGTATTAGGGAGTGCACTTGTACTAGGACTGGCTGAGGAGAAATATTAGTGGCTCTAACTGGAGGATTTCGACCACGTATGGTTATTCTCAGATGGGTACATCCAAGACTAAGATTTGTTATGGGTCGCGTCTCTAGCATGATAGGTATTATGAGGCCATTGTCATTTTGTCCCAATCTTTGGTTTCGGTCATAGCCCATTGCAAGCATCATGTGTAAGCCTTTGCTTGTCTCATCCACTGGTAATTCAGGTGTTGGTCTTTCATCTCAATACAACATGTGGGATGTATCTGTCTCAATAACCTCTTGACCAAGGTCTCCCCAGCTTGTGAATTCAGGATAATCCTCAGGATTTGTTTGTGATGTAGAAGCTGGATTTTCTCACGGGTGTCCCGGTGATCTAGGAGATTGCGGTAACTCTCCTATCACAAAAGAATTATTAGGGAGCCTATAGCCTCCACAACCATCCTCCTGGATGATGAGCTTGATGTCAGAGATGGTGGGAATGGCAGGAGTGGGAGGTGTCTTTGTCGTAGAAGTGGACGTGAGGGTGGCGGGGTCGATGTATGATGTGGATGGGCCCTCATCATTCTTTGGCACTTGGGGGATTTTGTAATATTTGGCTTCAAGGTTCTTGTAGTATGAAAACAGCTCAGGATCCCCATGGATGGTAACCTCTTGTCCATTATGTGTGAATTTCACACATTGGTGGAAGGTTGATGCTACGACTTTCATTGCATGAATCCATGGGCGGCCTAGGAGGATATTGTATGGCAATTCGAGGTCTAAGACTTGACATGTGGTTTTCATAAGCATTGGCCCTACTTGAATAGGGAGTTTAATAGTGCCCTAAGACACTCTTTCTTGGTCATCATATGCTCTGATTGTGATGCCTTTACCTTTGTCAATGGTATCCTCTGATATTTTCAATTGTTTGATTAGGCTGAGAGAGCAGAAGTTCAAACCTGCACCCCCATCCACTAGGACCCTTTTGATTTTGCTCTTGTTTACAATGACCTCCAAGTGAAGTGCGTGATTGTGAGATGGTTGGGCGGGAAAATCTTGGTCAGAAAACGTAAGGAGATTAGGTGTTATGATGTTTCCGACCATAGCTTGGAATTGTTTTGCATCGAGGTCTGCAGGGATAGTGGATGAGGCTAATGCTTCCTAGAGGATCTTTTTATGCGCTAATGAGATTTTTAACAACTCCATGATGGAGATGTGTGCTGGAATTCTTTTGAGTTGGTCTACAATATTGTAGCTATATGGAACGACTCTTGATGTAGGGACTCTATTTGGTTGGGATGATCCTGCAATGGTGACTTTTCCGCCTCTTGTGGTGACTCCACAATCTTCGACATGGGTGCCCTTGATAGTGATGACCATGCAGTCTTCATTTAGGGATGCAACGACTATTTCGTATACATGATTTACACTGCCTTTTCCGTTATCCTTGTTATTCCCTTTGTTGCCATGATTCAGCATCAGATTCGTGTAGATTTTAAGATCCTGATTCCCAGTAGGTGTTTCCACATTTATGATTCTTTTGTCGATGAGATCTTGGATGATGTTCTTGAGTCTCATACAATTGTTTGTGGTGTGGCCTTTGATTTTGTGGAACTCACATAGTTGATTTTCATTGTACCAAGGAGGTTTGACATCAGGTTCTTGATAATTCTCAAATGTAGGAGCTTGGATGAGTTTTTCGTCGATTAGCTTTTTCATGATGTCCTCAAGTGGTTCTCCCAAAGTAGTGTATTTTCGTTTGGGATAAGTCTTACGTTGAGGTGGTCCTCTTTGGTCATTGAGGTTATTGATGGTGGGATTATTGTTGGATTGATGAGTTGTATGATGAATGTTTTGATGTGGTGTTTGGATTTGTTGTGTAGGTGTGTTTTGACGTGGACCACTAATGACCACCTTGGCATCTACGACACTATCATTAGTAACGTTCTTGTTTCTTTCACACATACGAGGTTTGTCATTGTAATTTGAGGATGGGTGGTTGTTTTGCGGTTCGTGATATGATGTTGATTCGACGGGTTGGGTCGCAAGGGCTCTTTCGATGCTAAGTGCCTTGGAGATTAGTTGATCATATGTAGTGATACCCTGAACTTTGAGATGGAATGATAGGTGACTTTAAGGGTTGGCTATGATTGTGCAGACTTGTTGTTCTTCTGGAATGGTCCATTTGCTCCGATTGGCCTTGGATCGCCATTGTTGTTGGAATGAAGTGAAAGATTCATTCTTTCCTTGTTTCAGAGTGTATAGTTCTTCAAGACTAACATCCATTGTAATGTTACATGCATAATTCTTAATGAATGCATCTCTAATTTCTTTGAATGTCCTAATGCCTAAAGGTAAGCGAGAGAACCATTCTATAGCATTTCCTGCTAAGCTCCTAGGGAATAGTCACATCAGATAAGTATCGTCATATGCAACCTCCATACAATGAACTTGGAATTCCCTGATGTGATCTTTAGGGTTTCCCATCCCTCGATACTTGTCAAATTTGGGGATTTCAAATCCCTTAGGGAATGGTTTCATGTCTAGGCTCCTATCAAATGGATAGGGACACAAGTTGCTTTGCGTTTTGGTTGTCCACCCCGATTGAAGGTCCAGCACTTGTTGCGAGAGCAACCTGAGTTGTGTCGTCACATAATTTTGGGGATCAGGGGGTGGGATGAATGTGTTTTGAGGTGTTGCAATCATGGTTTGGATGGATGGGTTGGTTGGTGCATTGTTCAATGGTATCGGTATGTTGTGGCGGGAGAAGTAGGCTTCTACTTGCTTTTGGATGAACAATGCTTGTTTTTCCTCTTGTTGTTGTTGCGCTAGGATTTGTGCTTGTTGTTGCACTTGCTGTTGTTCCAACAACACTTGTTGTTGTGCTTGTTATTGTGCTTGTTGCTGTTCTAACAACGCTTGTTGTTCTGCTTGTTGTTGTTCCCACAACGCTTGTTGTTGGGCTACCAATTCTACTGCTTCTTGTTGCTCTTGGTATTGCTTTAGTGCTTGCTGATATGCTTGCATTTGCGCTGCTTGTGCTTGTTGTGCTTGAGCTTGCACTTGCACTGCTTGTTGTTGAAATAAAAGTCGTAATAAAAGTTGTGCTTGAGCTTGCACTTGCGCTTGTGCTGCTTGTTGTTGTAATAAAAGTTGTGCTTGAGCGACCCTTTATGCTTGTAATGCTTGTGTGGTTTGTTGTTGTTGCTGTTGTAATAAAGCTTTGGGTTGTTGTGCTTGTAATGCAGCTTGTGCAGCTTTGACAGCTTGCACAGCTTGAGTGGCTTGTTGTAAAACTTTTTGTTTTTGCACTTGTTGGTATCCTCTTTGAAAAGCGGATTGTAATGTTGCATCAAATTGGTTTGATGTGGTGAATGTTGGTGGTGGTGCAGGTGGTGGTGGATTTGGAATGGTGGTAGATGATGATGTTGTGTTGATTATTTGGTTGGTGGATGGTGTTGTCGTGTTGATGTGGTGATTGGTGGATGGTGTTGTTGATGTGGTAAGTGGCGTCGTTGATGTGATTGGCCCTTGAGAGACCATGCTTTGCAATGTTGTGGGGGTGTTTGATGATGTTGCCATTGCTTGTGTGTTTGTCATTTGTTTTTGTGATGTCAACAATAAGTTTTGAGCATTTGGAAAAATGTTTTGATTGATACAGCGGTAGAGGGGGAAGCCCTAAACCAAGGAGTGGTGGATGACAATGGTGATGGTGGGAGAGGTTGAAATGTAAGGTGGGTGAATCCTTGCGAGAGTGTTGTGGTGTTGAAAATTCCCCCTGGTCCAAACATATCTCCCTCCTCTTGTGAATTTGTGAGAAGAGGTGTTTTTGGTGCTCCGTGAAAAGATGTTGATGATGGGTCATAATGTAAAGTGAGAGGAACATTTTGGTGTAATGGATTATGGAGGATGTTTTGTTCCACTGTGGTGTTTGCATCCAAGTTTTGGTTATTCACAAGGGGATGTGATTGAAGTGCATTGAGGAATGTGTTTCCCTTGTTAACGTTGGGTTGAGTTGGAGCAAATGATGTTGTGATTTGTGGGATATTTTCTGTGACATTTTGAGATGGGGGTGTAGATGAAATGGGAATGGTGGATGAGATTGGTGGAAAAGATGTCTCTACTATAGTGCTCACATCAAAATTTGAAGGCAACTTGGCCCCTTGTTTTGCTAGTTCAAGCATGTACAACGAAGGGTTAAATCTCATCATGATGTTGATGATTCTATGGTTGTCCAGATTTTGGAGCATTTCAGCTATTTCTTTGTGAGACATTCCAAAGGTAAGATCCTCCCCTTGGGTTTCCTCTTGTGGGTTTTGCAATGATGTTGGAAGGCTAATTGTGAGATTTCCATCCCCAATGGGAATCATTTCAGGAGTGGTTTGGCTAAGATCACTTGAAGCGGGTATTTCTTTGTTGGCTTCCATACTCTTCTTGTATTGAGATCTAGTTAGAACCATAAAATGGGGATCAATCTTCGAGAATATGGGAGATGAATCTCTTGATTCTTTGGATTAATCTCTATTTTATGTCCCAAAGTGAAAGTTTTTAGGATGCTTTTTAGGATCAAAAGTGATGATGATATGATGATGATGTTTAAGGATGTTATGGATGTTTTTGGCTTTTGATAGATCTTGAATGAAATACTAGGCTTTGGATTTTTGATTGGTTTGATTTTTGGATTTTGAGATTTTGTCCTTGATCTTGATTTGGATTTTGATTTTGATTTTGAACAAAAAGACCCTAAGATGTTTGATAATGATCTAAAGGATAGTTGTGTTCAAAGGATGATGATTTGGATATGTGTGAGGAGAAGGATGCATCTACCCACACCTACCCAAATAAGATGATTGTTTCACTAAGTATATGGAGAAGGATTCATCTACATACACTAAGCTAGACAAGATGATTTTTGATAACTTTGACTAAGTATATGCAAAAGGATGCATCTACACATGCCTAGCCAAAGATGTTTTGATAAATGTTTTCAAGGACTTGGTCACAATGTTTTTGGATGATTTTGATTTTTTGTCACAAATCCTAGTACCAAAGATGATTTCAAGATTTTTCAAAAGATGATTTGTGAGATGGATTTGATGTTTTGAAAGATGGATGAAAGAGGTTTGATTTTTTTTGATCCTTAGGTGAACCTAAAAAGACACTTTGTGTTTTCCTAGACCTAAGTATTGAAGAGCATGCATATGCTTCCTAAAGACCTTTGTAACCAAGAAATGATTTCAACATTTTGGATTTCCAATCAATGATTTGTGATTTTGGGATTTTGGAGTCTTCAACAAACATGAAAGTTCACTTTTGTTTAGCTTTGCTTAATGTCTTTATTTTACCAAAAACACTCTCTTTGATTAAGGTTTTCAAACTAAGATGTCCAATGTCTTAATTTCTTTAAACCCCACAAGATATTTTATGTGGAAATTCAATGAACTTAAGGCAAGGGTTTTCCTATTGTTTACTCAAGAAGACAAATTGAGGTATAATAGAATGCTTAGGAACCTCTAAGGATGTGAATCCCAAGGAAAGCAATAGCATATGGATTTGAGTCAATGATATTTGTCTTCAAAAGGGTTTGAAATTTGAAAATCATGTTGAATGTTTGTTTGCAAAATGTTTTCGAATACAACACCTGTTTTTAAATGAAGAACAAGTACAAGCCCTATGGATGTGTAAGACAATATTTGTTGGATTCCCACTTGGACAAGTCCAGCTATGCTTATCTCTAGCGAATGGTTAGATGCTTGACCCCACTGGCTCCCCTCCATGGCTCATTAACGTCAATCGGGGCAGCCAAGCATCAACACCCATGAAACTCCCATGGCATGCTTTCCATCTCTACTAGAAGACTGTAAAAGTGTGGGGCGGCTTCAGAATGACTGTTCTTGCACCAACAAATAGATTAAGGATTTTGGAAAATTCTAGCACATGGGTTCTAGTAAGGACTTTCCGTTCGTGGAGATTGACCCATTCAACAAGAGTCCCCTTTCGGATCCATCTTGTCGGAGCCAACCACGTGATAATGGCGTTTAACCAATACCCACATTTATATCTCGACCGAAATACTCTTTGGCTTTAGAGTGTTACTGTTGAGTCGTTCCCTTGGGTGAGTACTTTTCCCCAAGGCAGGCCCTCTAAGATAAAACAAAGCAAGCAAAGACACAATCTTAACTCAATCAATCTTTGACGGCACAAAGAAAGAGAATATATGCGAAAATGCCCCTACTCACACTTGCACAAGATATTTGTTCAATTTTAAGCCCAAATCAGTGTTTCAAAAATAAAATGCATTTGGAGTGTTTCTCTTGCACCCTATATGCACGAGTGCAAGGGGAGAGGATACGACTCAAAATGCATCAAAGACAAAATCACACAATTCAAGCACTTGTTAGGTTTTAGAGCCTTCAAAGCAATTCGAGTTCGTTTTTTAACCAAATGAAATATGAAGATTGCTTGTCCAATTTTTAGCCCAAAATGAAATATAGTAAGTGTCTAAGCTTGAATTTTAACCTTTTGCGAATGGAAAAAATCAAATTGTTCTTTTTAGACCCAAAGGAAAATTAGTGTCCTAGGAGCGAAAAGACAAACAATTTCGTGGAAAAGTGTTGAACAAACACTTAAAGCGTTTAAAAACACTTTGAGTTTTCAAAAAAAAATCCTCCTTTCGTTTTCCTTTGCGAGCCTCCTCCTTGTTGAATTTTCGCTTTCCTTGTACCTTTGTTGATCTTCAGCTTTGTACCTATTAAAAAAAGACAATTATATGAACATTGAGTTTATTCAATTAAATTTTCCTCTTAGGCATTTTGAGTACAAACGCTTTCAAGTAATAAAGCATTTAATAAAGATCTTGATTCCCAAAGATTTTAAAGCAATTATTAGTCAAACAAGATAATCAAAAGGAAAAAAGTCTCCCTTTCCAATATTCCACTCTTGTCAAACTTAGAATAAAATTTAAAGAACATCTAATATTCCTAGGTAGTGAGGTGATAGGAATAAAGAATCAATCTCTTAAAGGTAGCAACATCTCAATATAAAGACACATAAATTTCATTCAAAGCTTCTTTTAATGGCCTTGTATCCTTCGTATGAAATTGTATTATTCAAAATTAAAAACCAAACCAAAGGCCACAATAAAGAACCTAGCAGTCCAATGATTAAGTATGAAAAAGTCAAGTATAAGATGCATCCTAGATATTCCTTATTATCCAATCCAAAAGACACCAAAAACAATGAACCATTTTAGGCTCCTTTTGTTATTTCAAAAAAAAATCCACGATGGATCGCACCAAAAGAAATTAATATCTTCATACCTGCACGACCACTAAGGTTAGCACAATGCAAAAAGAAATAAGATTGAGTCATACGTATCTCTAAATTTAAGCACTTCGGTATGGAACACATCCAACAACCCTGCAATATTGAAATATTTAAGACCGGATTGTACCTTACAACTACCCCTCTTTCTGTCAGGTGTGAGGGCGCAGAAGTGATGGCATAGGTCTGTTAGTAGATATAAGGCTGAAGCTACAATTATTAAAAACTTTCAAGTCAATGCGTTTTGTTGATGGCGTATCCTTGTGTAAAAAGAGGTTGATTGCATGATCTTTTGACGAGTATGCTAGCTTAGATCAAGATGTCTGTATTTTAAGCTCTAAAGACTGTGTGCCAGTATATCTACTTGAAATCTACACTTGTCATATTTGGAAATTCATATCTTTAGTTCTTATAATGACTGTGTGTTCAAAATAAAGTCAGAAATCAACTTGAATGTACAGCTTTAGCAAACTAAAGAACCAACACATATTGACTCGTAGCCATTTATGACAAATTCCAAACGCACTAATCCATAATAACAAGCTTTGAATGCACTAATATGGTAGGTAAGAGGTGACAACCAGGTAATATGGCAGGTAAGAGGTGACAACCAGCATTGTGGAGTTTGCGCGTAGTATAATAGAAAAGAATACGTGCCCAACAAAAACTACGTCTACCATTATAATTGCAGGACCTTTCAAGTAAATGCTGATGGCAGGTGTAAAGCCGAATTCCTAGAAAATTTCCTAGTTGTTGCTCTTCCTACCCCAAAATGGAAGCTCTAGAAATTTTCAATCACAATTTAAATGACAGAAAAATGCGCCCAAATTCTCTTTTAAAAGCAAACTTCAAATCCAATGCAATTCATAGGTGAATAAAAGTTTTTAGGCAAACGTATTTGGTAGGTGTAAATCGTATAAATCTAAATGCAACTGACAGGTGTAAGGCCATATTCAATATTTTATTCAATGCCCTGCAGCAGAGTGACAACCAGTAAATGAACAATGCATTCCTGAACAGATTTGCATCCTTGTTCATCTAACCCCGCAGAGAAATCAAAATGTATAGCAATCAGTTTAAATGCGAAAAAGCACAATGAACTTGCCTAGAAAGAGTCTAATCACAGCTCATGAATTAATTAAGAGTTTAAATGCAGATTATTAAGGATGTTGATTGCGTACCAATAGCACAATACAGTGAGCCTGGGGACTGGATATAGATCACCAAATAAGGATAGAGATAGAGAAATGTTAGCAATATTTCATCCTGATTTGAGGCAACAGGTGGCCGCACCTACTCTTCTCAAAGATTTTATGCTTCCTCCAGGCAGCGACAGAGAAAGGGAAAGCGACAGAGACAGAGATTTACCAAGCAGAGACAGAGATTTACCATGAGGCAATTCAAAAAGTTACAGGAGATTTACTAGGAGGCAGCGACAGTAAAAGTAGTTTGTAACATTCTTTTACTATGGTTCATTATAATGGACTAAAACAAGCAGATGGTCTAGAGGAAATTCAAAAAGTTACATGTGGATAATACAGATCAGCAAATTTGAATAATATATACCAAATACGGAGCGATCTATGCTAATACATTTGAACAATGAAAGCATAGATTTGAAGTAAGTGAACAATGTATGCTTAAAAGAGGAATAAAGCAGCTGAAAATATACGTCAATAGTTATATTTGAACAATATATGCTTAAAAACATATTAAAAGTCTATATTTGAGTTTGTGCCCTCCCTCTAGCACCAAATGTGAGTGTTCTTTTGAAATCTGCAAACACTAATCTCAAACAAGGGTTAGTACCTACAAATCCTTCAAGAAAACACTCCTATGAAATACCTTGCAAATGCTCCAAAATGCAACAAAGGATAAAAGAAAACCACAAGCATAATGAAAACACTCAACAATTTACCTATTCCATAGTGGATTGGTGTCACATGTGCTAGTGACCCTTTCCCAACCCTTGATCAATAGCTAAAATGATGAAGTGCAATGGAGATGAAGAACAAGATTATTTCTCAAACCAAGAGAGTAACCTTGCATAAAAATTGTGGATCCCATGAATGAGAATGAAGGCCTTCTTTTATAGATTTTCTTGATGAAATATTGGCCAAGAGGGTGAATGTGGGACTAAAGATCCTCCAATGAGAAGAAGACACTTGTCAAGTGGTGAGTGGTCAATGGTTGTGCAAGATTTGGGAAGAGTGCCCATGAGAGGGAGAATTTTTGAATTCAAATTTTGCAATAAATTTTGAGAGGGGGACAAGAAAAACAACAATAAATGCAATGTTGGACTTGTCATGTTGAGGGAAAATGAGGGTTTTTTAATAAATCAATATAATTGATTTATTTGTGCAAGTGGAGATATCTAGAGAATGCAAGTGGGTGAGATTAGTATTTAATCAGGGTTAGATTAAATAGATGATGATTATGTTAATTTAATGATGATTAGGTTAGTTTGACTTTTAGGACTTTGATAATTGATTTATTTAAATCAGAAAATGATGGAATATGATTTTGGATTTTGATTTAAATGGATGTTTGATTTATTAAAAGGCTGATGATAATGTTTATTAGATTTTAAATAAATGATCTTAGGAAATGGAGATTAATGAAATTAATTACTGAATGAATGAAGGTGAATCTGATCAATCGATGAATGGACCTAATGCGAAATTTAGTTTAGTTAATGAATAATCCTGATCAAATGCAGAATGTTAATTTTGCATGTCTACACAATCCATGTTTAAAAAGGATGATTCTTATGGCCTACGCCTTGAAATGCTTTAGTAATATTATGTTGTACTTGGACAATTGAAAACTTGCTTTATTCTCCTACCAAGTTTTTTCATTTTTCATTATAATTCTAGACCAAACAACATTTGCGGGGATGGCCTTTTACACCAATCTTAATTTGTATGAAGTTCACAAACATGTTGTCAAGCAATAAATTCCTTTTGTAGACAGGAAATGTAAAGGCTTCATTTAAGAAAAGATAAGTATAAGTCTCTTTCTGAGGGTAATCCACATGCAAAAAGTAAAAAGCACATAAAAAAATAATTGTACAGTAGAAAATAAGATTCAATCAGTTATGTCTTATTTCTCTTGCACACTTATCTGAAAGACATAGGGTATTCACCATACATTTCCCTTGAAAAAGAAAACATGTGATTTCATTTACTTTTACTGTATATCTCAGAAGTGAAATTGTTGTTACATAATGATGCACTGAGAAAATAATATATACAAAAAAATGCAAAGAAAATGTTTGAAATTTAACATGCAACCTATTGTGTTGTGCTGAAAGGAATCAAGATTAACTAGGACAAGAAATAAAAATAAAATTTTGATGATTGTACTTAAGAGTGAACAGGATATGAAAAGTGTGGACAATGATGGTGCTAAAATTTAAAATCCTGATTGTGATGACATTACTATTTTATGTCATTAGAGATAAAGAGCACATACAATTTTATATACGTAGCAAATGAAGATTTGAAACTAGTAAACTAAAAATGTAAACACTGTAAGATTTTTCCTTAAACAATAATTCACATACTCACTTACACAAAAGGGTGAAGCATTTTTTATTCAAACTCTATTTTCTTTAATAGACATAACAGTAAAAGAATATTTATAAGTACAAGAATATATACACTGTTTCATAGAAAATAAGGAATGTTTCATAGAATATACAAGTACAAGAATATATACACTATTTCATAGAAAATAAGGAATTTTTCATAGAATATACAAGTACAAGAATATTTACAATTACAAGAATATATACGTGGTTTCATAGACTTCTAAATTTTCAGAGTTATTTGCAATCTGTTGGGTCTCAAAAATATAAGTTTTTAGACCATAAGAGGGTGCCAATCTCTAAGAGGACTTTAATCTGTTGATGTGTTTTTAATACACTTCTCAACACAGGCAATGCGTAGGTGCACTACCTCTCTTGAAAGACAATCCTCCACAATTAGATTGCAGAACACTATCCCAAGGTCTCTAATGTCAGGTCTTGACAGTGCTTGGAATATCTCAGTTGTTTGATGTGATTTGCTGGAATCACAAGGTGGTCTTATGTAGGAATTACGAAGCATGGGAGGTTGGATCTTGAAATGGAGTTCTTAGGATGGGAGAGTTGTTACGGATTGGTTGTAGGTTCAAACAGCAGTCTTGGACTCCATTTTGTCATTGGATTTGGCTTTACAATGTGCAATGAACCTTAGCATAGGTTAGTCATTAAAAAAAGAAAAGGAGGCAAGGAAGAGGGAAAGTTCCTAAATCAGCAACTAGTTGTGAACAATGATGATGGAGTTCCTGCAATGGAAAATTTCTTAAAACAATATCCCACTTAACCAGAGATCTCACAGTATCATGGAAATTGTGCTATCTTCTAAGGTTAGAAAATGTTTTATCTTTCATTCACCATGTGCATGTATGAACAAAAGATAAAGTTTTGGAGTAGCTTTGAATTCAAGCCCAGGTTAACTTTACACAACTATCTACCATCAGCAAACAACAAAAAATATGGGCTAAGAAGTCATCAACACAGTAATAATTTTCATTATCATAGGACAACATTCCTAAAATCCACCAAAGTAAGAAAATAGCTAACTAGAACAGCAATAGAACCTAAGTTAAACATCTAACAATGGAGATTGAATCAAGAAACATGTGAGAAACTCAAAGAATGCACCAAATCAATGTCTTTTCTTTATAAATTTCTGCAGCATGTCTTTACAACAACTCAACTCCCTTTTGCAAATGAGAGGATAGCCCTATTTATAGTGCCCAAAATATTCAATGAATGGCCAAGATAAATTCTCATTATGTGGCCAAGATTCATTACAAAATAGGGTTTCACCTACCCCCCAATATATCACAATTTAAAATTACATTTTGTCTTTTCCCTATTTCGTCCTCTACTGACAGCACTGTAGCACTTTTGTCCTTTAGCCAATTGCTATTTCACTGTAGCTACTTTTCAAGGAGTTCTTCATCCTTGACGGGGCTGTCCTCCTGCCTTTTAGAAGTTGTGTATTCTATGAACTTGACGATGACCACATGGAGCTTGTCTATTTTGATGATTTCATATAGCAGCACCTGGTAGCTCCATTCTTTTGTGTTATCCTCCAGCCTTTTCCAATCTTCATTATATTTTGAGCCTTGGTCCTTGAATAGCTCTGATTGATCGAAGGCACAGGCGGCGAAACTCATGAACTCCACCATGATTTCACTAGACATCCCATCCTCAATCTTCTTCTGGAAGTAGGGCTTGATCTTCTCCGCATCCATTTGCACTATGGGCATGTCATAATTCGTCATCAGCTTAAGGTACCAGGCACATTCTGCCCTGATCTCCTTGATCCATTCAATATCCAGATCCACCTTTCTCATGATTTGTTCTAGCCTCTCCCTCCGGTTGTCAAAGTCTCGCCGCCACACATCCATCAGCCAGTGATCGTCTTTCTTAAATGCAAGCTCCTTTTCCCACATGGCTTCTGGCAACTGAAGGATAGCCTCGATCCTCAGAAAGGTGGAGTCGTAGGTCGCAGGGAAGTTAGTGCAGAGCTTCCTTGTGCCCTCCAGAGACTGCAACAGGTCTAAGAACTTGTTGGCTGTTCACACAGCCTGACTAATTCCCATGTTTTTGACATATAAGACTCGTCGGAACCAATCCTCTGTGGTCTTCTCCAAGTTCTTTCTCTTTTCCATCTTATCAATCTGCTCTTTGGATAGCAGCTGGGGTGCGGCCGTGGATGTGGTAGGCAGGTCATCCACTGAAGACCATTGTTGTATGTAATTCGTTAAGGCCATGACCTGTGCCTTGAGCTCATCCTTCGAGATCTTATCCTACTTTATCAAATGCACCACCATAGCCACTGACTCCTCAAGGTGCCCGACTTTCTGCTCTTTGGTGGCGGTCCCCATGTCGATGGTGGAGATATTGTAACTCACCCCAGCCTGGCCAATCATAGGCGTTGCTATTTGTGCTGCTCGAGACCCAGAAGCATCCATTGTTACCCTGGATCATACTTTGGCCTTCTTCTCCTTATTATTAGTGATTTGGGCTTGAGCCAAGATGGCCTCTAACCTCACCCTTAGTTCCCTTAGCACAAGGGTTTTTCTTTCAAGCTGCCTCTCTAACCACTCGAGCACAACAGATTTTCCCTTGGGTGAATCGTGACCACCCTCGCCCCTCTCGGTCAAGGCCAAGGTTTCCGTTCCTTTTTCTTCTGGGACTTTTCTTTCTCCTTGGCAGCATCTCCCTCTTCCTCATCGGAGTCTTGGATGAACACGAGGCATTTTATAGGAGGCCTGGCGGATAGTTGCTGCACTGGATCCTGTTTTCCTGTTGTCTCTTCTTCTTTCTTTTCCTCAGCATGCTTAATCTTGTGGACATGTTCTTTGAATTTCCTGAATTCGAGGCTCTCAATAGATTGGGTTCCACCCTTAGTTAAATCCTCTTGCTACTATTTTTCTGGTGGTTTCCCTTCTCTGTCACGAGGTGACCTTTCTGCTTCTACCTCAGTGTCCTTCAACTGTTGTGCCAACTCCTCCTCAAGCTCATCGTCAAAGGTTTGCATGATTACCTTAGCACCAGAGCTATCTTCCTCGTCCCCACTCTTGGAAGAGCCTGTTCCCTCCTCATAAGCCACCCTGTCAATGGTTCGGTGTTCGTACTCCAGGTGCTCATGGTATTCATTGGCTTCCTCCTCGATAGGCTTCGAGGCTTCCCGCTCTCGTTCCTCCCACTCCTTAAAGATTAGCATGGTGGCCTCCATAGCCGGTGGCCCTATTGGTGGTTGTGAAGGCTGAGCAGTAGCGAGGACTTGTGCAAGGGTTGCTTGAAGAGTCAGATCCATTAGAATCTGGGAGAGCTCAGGGGGAAGATTCTCCATATGTCTTGAGAGAGCCTTAGGCATGGTGGCAATGGGAATAGGTGTTGTTATTGTTGCCAGAGGGAGCGATGTGATTGGTGACATGGCAGTGGAGGAAGGGGGAGTAGTTATGGCGGAAGAGGAGTCAATAATTATTATAGACTCGGCCAGAGGCGAAGGGGCAAGATGGACAGAAATGTCCACTGCCGGTGGGGATGCAGCAATCATAGCCAGGGAGGTAGGTGGTGCAACATGAGGGGCAGGGAGAGCCAAGAGAGGTTCCAATTGATCTATACCCTTTGCTTCCTCCTCTTGGGTTGAGGGTTGTTCCGCAATGCTCCCTGCCTGTTTGAGCCTTTTGGGAGGTGAGCCTCTTGTTTCTTTCCTTGTGTAGACCTTGGGGTCTGGAGACTGCTCTGTTTCTATCCCTTTTCTCTTCTTGGATTTGGTGACCGAAGGAGACTTGGAGGTCCCGCCATTTGAAGTGGTGGCAACAACATCCTCTGTGGCACTTGGCTCACTTTTGAGCCCTTCATAAGTCACAATTATTCCTTGCCGCTTTAATTGAGCTACCTACCCATCGATCCACTCCTTAGTATGGACTAGGATTGGCTGGGTTATGGTATCAAGGTCATCAACCTCCTGTTCATCCCAGTCTATTGTTGGTATTGGCAGATTAGCGACTGCAGGGTACCTGGGGTGCATTATGGTGGCCTCGTCTTCTTCGACTTGGTCTGGTACGGGGAATGGCTGCACCCTTCTTACAAACTACATAGTCATTCGCATATAGTGCCTTGCACGTACCTCTTTATCATCCTGGCAGTCAGCCCAGAAATCCTCGATGTGGTGAAGATGGGCATACCCCGGCCCTAGCAATTTTCTGACATGACCATATGGGTCCATCCGTGGGCGAGCAGTGTGTAGTAGAAGTTGTAATCCTTCAGCTCTTTCTCGAAGTTACCAACACATTGGGAAGTTTGTAGTCGGTACATGCCCTGGCCAAGGGTCATGGGATAGGAGATCCCCGCTATGTGTTTGCTGTTGAAGATTGCCTATAGGTGTTAGAGTTTCCGAGAAAGCTCCAGAAGGATGATTTGGTTGTTGGGGTATCGAGGCAACCTATTTGGCCTTTCAGTGAAGCCCTGGGCATGGATGTACGTGAACTTCGGATATTGGATGAAAAGAAAGGCATATTGTTTCAAAAATGCCCTGGCACTGTGGGAGACCCTCCTCTCAAAGTCGCCGACAATCATTCTGATAATAAGGCCGATGAAGGTGTTGTTTACTCTACAGTATTCCCTTTTGAAGTTCCAGTATTGGAGCTATGGATACCTATCATAGGCCTTGAGTCTTCGCCCCTGCTCCTGATCGGGTGCCACAAACAACCCATTGTACTGCCTCCGATCCGCCAAGGAATAGACAAGATAGGAAGTCATATAGAACTTGGAGCTCTTCTTTATGTTGACAAACTGCTCATGGAAGCAGTTGCTTATGATTCCTCCCCAGTAAAACGAAGTATTTGTGGTGACGTCCTCGTTTCCACGTAGAATCTGCTCAATAAAGTACACCATCCATTCTTGGAAGAAGGCCGCTGTAGGAAGACCCATAACTCTGCTTAGCATCATGACCAAGTCATGGTAATCTTCATGGAAATCACTACGGAAGAGTTCTTGAGGAACCTTCGTAGTGCTGGCCCATTTTTCTTTGAGCCAATGCTAATTGATTGACCTCTTACAGCCCATCGGATTATCATCCCACACTGCCTGGCATTCTTCTATGGTGGAGACTTCCATCTCCTTAAAAGTGGGGATATGGAAAGTCTTTGTAATTCCCTCAGGCGACATGTCGGTGAGAATGTTGCCCTCTTTATCAATGATTGTCCTTGTGTCTGGTTGATATGCTTCCTGACAAGCCATGACCAACTCAGGGGCCACAAGGGATGGAGGGAATCCAGCAGCCTTTGCTATTCCACTCTGTCTTATCAATCTTGCATTCTTTGTCGTTGGATTGACCTTGACCCTTTGTGTGAATTCGTCAATATCAACTTGGCCTATGTTGGTGTCAGTGATTTCCTTCAAATCCGTGGTGACTTTTGAGTGTAGAGGCTCGCCCTAGAATTGGTACTTCATTTGGTCCTTGTCCTCTTTCCCTCGAGGGGTCTTTCCTGACTTCTTCCCTTTGTCCTTCTCGGCGGATGCCCCTGAAGGTCCTGTGCCTGATTCCATATATTCTGCAAGCAAGGGCATAGTCAACACAATGGATCACAAAAGCATTCATGTTAGCCAACACCCTGAAAACAACATCCATTTTAAACAATCAATTAAGAATATCATGACCTTTTATCCCCCGATGTTATTGATCTTTTGATTAAGGGCATTTGGACAGTTCAGGCCCGGAGGGCCGGACTTCCTCGACAAGAATGTTGTTTAGAAGGGAAAACACAGCAGAGGGCTCCTGAAGATTCTCTTTGGTCAAATTTTAGTAATTTGAGAGGTTCGCAATGAAGAGGACTGAAATTGAGCATGTGGGTCGAAGTTAGATTCTAGATTTGAGCTCATTTGGATCAGTTTAGGAGAATCCAGAAGTCTCAGGTGGCAGAGCTGTTTGGAGATGGCAGTTTGGAATGGCAGATTGAAAACAGAATTTCAGAGACAGAACTCTGGGGTCCGGGCTCCAGTGGATCAAAGGGCGGCCAGCAGTTTATAATTTCACTTTTGAGTGTTCGGGTCTGAGGTACTGGGAAGGCGTTCATCTTTTTCCGTTTGCGACGGCTATTGTTGGACGAAAGTTAAAAGGGGGCAGCCCGGCAGTTAGGGCCCAGCTGATTACAAATCGGCGTAAGGCCTTCGTGGTGGGGTAAGGTTCTGGCGAGATCCATAGGTCTCACCGACAGCCAGGAGCAAGACCGGACCCGGCACCAGGGTCTGCCATCATTTGATTTCGCTTTGAGTTCGGCGGCGATTGGTAGGGTGGAGCCCGGAGCTCGGAGGGGTGGGTGAGAACTTCATTTGGAACAATGGGCGAGGGAAGGAGTCACACACAATGGAGCTCAGCGCGGATGAGGGCGTTCATTTGCTCAAATTGCATCCCAGCGGCGAACGGGAAGGCGGAGTCCGGTGGGTGAAAGGACGGGCAAGAGGTTCCCCTTGGGACAACGGATGAGCACAAGACTCCTAGGCAGCGGAGTCTAGTGGGAATGAGGTCATTTTTGTTTAAGTGACATCCCAGCAGTGAATGGAGATCTGAAGCTTGGAGGGCGGGATGCCGTCAGAACATCGCCATGACAAATGACGAAACACTCTCGGAACCCCAAGAGTGGACCCTTGGGGTCCCAGGCCCGAGAGACCCAAAGGGCACTTGTTCAATTTGAAATTCCCGCAACGAGGAGAAGGGCCTGCCCCAGTGGATGGGAGGTCGGAGAAAGTTCGCCGTTTTGACATGGTGGCATCCCAGCTGACTTCCGAACAAGGAAGTCCGATGGCCCGGGCCCGAAGGGGAATCTGTCGTCAGAAGGAAGGTTGATCGTTTGGTTTTGATGGCCAAGACAGGCACTGGGCCCGAAGGGGACGATCTCCCTGTGGGAAGAATAGCCGCAGTGAGATGGAGCTCTGGATCGGTCATGAGGGAACCTTAGAAGGTTTTTTAAGTTTTCAAAATATGGGTTTTATCCGCCACACTATGGTTTATCATTCATTCATGGTTTTGATGTTCATTGTCTATTTTAATGCTTAGAAATTATGAAAATAATGCTCCAGAGGGTGAACAGAAAACCTACCTCGAACACGCAATGCGGGGAGATGTGGGATCCACCTACGATCGATGAAGTGATGTTGAGGGCAATGAACATGAAGGTGTCGAAGATGGTGGGCTCCTCTAGCAAGTTCTCCAATTGCTCTGCAACTCTGTCAAGTGATAATGATGGGCCTGAGCGGGTCTTTTATACCCCTAATCGCAATTAATGACCCTATTAAATGCAAGTACGGTGAGACAAAAGGTTGGTGAATTTGAAAATCGGCAACGGCAGTGGGAGACCCAGGGTTCGACAGCCAGGGGGTGCAGGACAGCAGCTCCTTGAAGTTTTCCACTCGGTTGGAACGACGGCAGCAGAGGGAGAGTTGGGGCCTGGAGGGCGGAGTTCCGAAAAAGATCTGTCGTCATGGATGGCAGAACCATCATAGAATGTAGGACTCAGAATTCCAGATGATCAGGCCTAGAGCACTCAATGGTAGTTAGGACTTCCTGCAAACTCCCCAGATGATAAATAAGGTGGCGGGACCCGGAAGGTGGGACGCCGCCAGAGGTTCACCGTGGAAGATGGCAAAGCACTGATGGAACCCCGGGAGAGGAACTCCGGGGTTTGGGGTCTGAAGGGCTAAACAGTCGTCAAAATTTCACTGATTTCTAACAGAGGGCAAATGGGGGTTCAGACCCTGGGGTCCGGGAGGACGCGAAGTGGATGCCGTCGGGAACGACAGGTGCAACTGGGAAACCCGACAGGGGAAGCCCGAACGGCCGGGCTCGGCAAGGCCCGGGGCCATTGGCAGGGTCATACTACCAAAGGGACTCCGCGAGGCACAAGAACATGACAAAATTAAAAGGGAAAGGCACAGTCAACTTATGGTGGGACTTTAAAGCAACATTGACCATCTGAGACACCAAAAAGGGAGGCACGAAAAATGAGGCGGCAACAAAATGACCCAACAAGGCGAAAGAAAAAAGGGTCCCCGTTCCAAATGGTGTGTGTGTGCTAAGGGCACAACATAATCCTTAATACGAACCAATTAAAGTAAATTAGTTGGATGGAGTTTAATTCACACCTAACTAGAAACCAATCAAAGAATCTACACAGTAACAGCAAATGTGCCTTGACAAATCTTGCAGATTTAAACAACTTGAAAAGACCACTTTGGGGACAACAAAGCAATAAATAAGCATGAAAATTGGCACAAAAATTGAACACTAAAAATGGATTACGAGTTATAATGTATCTACTCCATTATATTGCTCAAAACATAAACATACATAACATGAGTTCTTTTGATATGAATAAGTGGATGAGATTGTCTAGTATCTATTCTAATGGATTGAAATGATGATGATATGATGATCAAAATCGAACCTTGGTTTCCCTATTTGTATGGGAAGCAACAAGCTTCAGGTCCATTCACAAAAGTTACATCATTTCTTAACTAAAGCATAATTAACATAACATAGAAACTTAAAAAGAGTTTAGTGTTGGATGTACCATAGTTCGTTAATCATCAACAAGCGCTCGTGACCACCTAAGATTTGTTCAAGGCTCAAGCACCATGCTAATGTGTCCAAAACAATCAAACTCTGAATACCTCCTCATACAGCTCATGCAAGGAACAAATTAACCTTTGACATGTGATCAATTTATTTCTCCTAGGCATAAGTGTTTGCATTTTGTAGAGTGTCTATCATTACATTCTCCAATCCAACAATCATCCTAAGCTGCTAATGTGTTTTCCTGAGTACCTCATCCTCATCATTGATGTCATCAAGGATGCCTGGAAAATATTTTGATATCTCATTTTTCCAATTTTCTTGATCCTTCAAATCTATTTCTTCAAAGAAATCTGGCATGGCCATACATTGTGGCTAACTGAAGTCACTCAATTCTTGTGTCAAGATATGCTAGAAGTTTTCATGTGTATTCATGAGGCTCTAACATTCTTTGAGAAAAGCATTATTATCTCCATATTTTCCTTGATATGGGATTCCATTTCCTTCATCCTATCAAGCAAACTTCCATGCTCCATGAGGGCCTTGTATGTTCCACTATGAGCAGACCAAACACCATCTACATGTTGGCACATATCTTTGAATTTCATACAAATTATCCTTGATGCTACTTCAAAAGTAGTAGCCTTCAATAATATTTTTAGTTCTTCTTGTTCCTTTTGAGCCTTTTCAAATTTATGCTTCCATTGAGTAATCTTAGACATGGCCTCTAACACTTCTCTTTCATGTTCAATTAAAGGAGAGTAAATCCTTGGAGAAGCAGGCAGCCTATCTTTGTAGTTGGTTAATTCTTGTTTCAACCTATCATTTTCCTCTATAAGCCACTGGTTATCTCTTACTAGCTTTTGGATCTAGGCTTTGGTGAATTTGGCTACATTCACATTCAAGTCAGCAGTCTCCAGGGGATTTGTCTCCCCTACTCTTTGCACCAGGAGATGTCAAAAAATATGATCATGGTCAATGAGAGAAGGCTTCTTGCCTGAGGGGTAAAGAGCCCAAATTTGCAAAGTGGTATTATCAGGATTGTACCTTGACCTTGTATAGACCTTTTCACCTACTTCATTCGTTATTTGTAAATTTTTATTCTTTCTCTACAAAAATTTGTCAAACACAATGGCTAAACTAATATCCCACCCAAGAAGGAGCATAACTCCAGCTTCTTGCAATAATGCTCTTCCTCTCTCAGTAGTCATGTTTCTCATTTCCCTATCAACTTCATGTTACAACTCTCTCAAGGCATAATCCTCTTTCTCAGGCTCAATGTCCTTTAACCTTTCTCTTATTAGTCTTCCTTTATACTCATATATAAAGGACTTAAATTTAGGGGTCTGAACAAAAGTATCATTTGCAAGAAATTCCTGACTTACACAATGCCTCACATCATCTGATAGCTCATCAGAGGATTCAAAGGTGATCACACTTCTTTCCAATGGAATCTCATATTGCGGTATAATAGGAGCATTAAACTGTGAGACTCCTTCTTCATCTTTAGTGTTATCTTCTTCCATGGATGGGGAACCAACTAAAAATATCACTTTAGGAGAAGGCTTAGGTGTTAAGTGATCTAGTGGTGTGATATTTTCTATTTTCCTCCTAGGACCAATGCCCCTTCCTCTTTCAAATACCACAAGTGGCACATCTCTTATCAATTCTTCTTCATGGAGGATTAATTGTTCAATACTTTCTATGGGATCATGTACCTCAAGAAAATCCCCTACGTAGCCTGGGTTATTATTCACCTTCCAAGCCTCAACCATCATAACCCTACTATAGGCATTCATTCTCATCATGTTTTGATTTTCTTCACAATTTCTAATGGCATCTTCTAAAAGGAAACTATGATCATAACCTTTCAATTTTTGAAAACTTTTCGCATCACAAATGAAGTGTTCAGGATCAAACTTTTCCCTTTTGTTGCCAACCGGAAAGCCATAATAATCTAGTTTACCACTAACCAAGTCATATCCTAAATTAGAGATAATAGTGAAATCACCAAAGCATAAAGTGGAAGGCATGAAATTCTGCCTCCCATAGCTCTTTAAATGCATGAAAGCTAAAAGTGACAATTGCCTTATGATCTCTAAATAAGCAACTCTGTCTAGCACAGTCTTAGGCAGTAAATAAGGTGTAGGTTCAAATCCATAAACCCTGATAACAGTACAATCCCAAAACATGTACCAGTCCCCCCAATTGTGATTTATTCCTACTTCATGACCCATATCTTTTGGTCAGAGAAATCTTAAGATCTTTGGGGAGAGGTTGTAGCCACATTTGTGGCCTAGCAACTTGTATAGTGGTTTGACAAAATATTCCTCAAAATATAGGTAGTGAGACCTCCCATACATGTTGTCCCACACAAATGTCCACATTTGTATAGGCCTTGAATTGCCATCATGATATAATTATTTTATTCTTAATTCATCACCCAATATCCCCATCACCTGCCCTTCATATAATATCATGTGCATGAAAAGAGAATAGTATTCAAAATTAATAGCTTCACTGTCATTCTTGATGATATTGAGGGAATTATTGATGGCCTCTGATAAATAATCTGCACAAACATAGGGTCAGGAATTATGGCTCTGGCTGTCTGTGGCTAAAACCATGGGAGAAATTGTCATGTTCTCCAGAACATCAATTCCTAGTACTTGACCAGCTAAGTAATAAGTGTATTGAAAGTATTCTTCAAACAAAGCCACATAGAATGGGGGTTTATCTTCACTAGAGAACCTCTTAGTTTGGTTACCCGCACCTTTAACCCTATATAGAGGTAACTTGCACCTCTTGTAACTTATGTCCATGGTGTGGTATTCCTCCAACAAGTCTCTGATTCGTAATTTTGTTTTCAGGGAAGTGTCTAGCTGAAAAATCATGGAAATATAATCTGGCTTTATGACCATGAACTGTGACCCATCAGGAAAATGAATTTCTCTCATATTCAGATTGTAATTCTTTTCCAACACCTTGATTAGCTCTACTTTCACAGAGACATTAGGTACTACAAGTTTACCCAAATTCAAATTCCACGGGTTTGACACTAGGCTATGCTATAATTTCTTCCTATAATGATAAATAAAGAGGTCGTAACCTCTACACGAAGTCCATACATCTCTCAAATTTTTATGTTTATCTACTAATGTCACACACGATGGGTTAAGTTTTGCTATTCTTCTTTATTTTGGACCAGACCTAGGACACTGATTGATTAAGTCTTGATTGAATTGCCTAACTTTAATTTTCTGTCTTTTTGCTTTTTGTTTGCCTGGGGTTTTTTCTATCTCAACCCTAATCATGCAATGCTTTCATCTACTTATTGAGAAAATACTTTGAGCTGAGTCTAGACCACTTACTTGGATGAATGTTGCAAATTTCCAACTTCCTACCACTGTCCAACTTGGTTCTCCAAATCCTTTAATAACAATTCACAATGATTTCAACTTCTTTCAGGCCGTATTTATCAAATTTCAAGACACTTCATCTAGCCTTGGTTCATAAATGGCGCTCGCACCACCTTTATGATCAATTTCTTCATTAATAGCGGTAGGCTCATTGATATTTTTATTAGTCACATCAATCGGCCTAATCATCATTTCATAACTTTCGAAGAGACTTTTAATTAAAATTCATGTTGTTTCTTCAACATGCCAATATGGCGGTGTTTTTCCCTTCCCTTCTAGTGTATACCACTCTACCGCATATGTTGCTCACCTTCCTGGTGGTATAGCAATGTATGCTTTTGATAATTACTTAAAGACAGTCGATGAGACAATCTTATTTGTCTTACCGATATCTCAATGTCTCATCAACATTAGATCTTATGTTCTCTGATGTTGGTTGCCAGTGTCGATGAGACAAGTTAATGTCTCTTGCCGATATGCCATTGTCTCATCAAAAATCACATTGTTATATCCAAGAGTTTTGTTTTGCCAAGCACTTGTAGATATACCTTGTCAATGTGACATAAGTGATTCTCTCCTCTATATGCCTATATCTTATTGACATTCACTGGTTTACATCGTCGATGAGACATATAAATAAGTCTCTTCAACATAGGGTTGTCTCATCTACATTTCTAATACGTGCTTTATGCTAATGTTAGGGAGACTTTGGAGGGACTCTCATCGACATGGTGTTGTCTTGGCAATATGCTATGAGCAATCATAGGAGTATTTCAAAGGAGGAATACACTTACTAGATCAGCATAAACAAAATCAGAAGATTACATTACTAGATTGCACTTATGCGGATGCATATAATATAGTAAAGATTGCACAATCCTCTCAAAAATGTAGTCTTTATTGATAATTTAAATGTATGTTGTTCCACACATTCATGGAACTAACTATTTGAATGGATATAATTGAAAAACTATACATTTATAGATACAAAAGATAAAAATGCACATAAAGAGAAAGGGGACCCATCATTGCCTCAATGATGAATCTTGGTTGCTTTGTTTTGTATCATCTTCAATCTTCCCACTTGCTTAAGCCTCCAAGTTGACATCTTCCTTGCTGCTCCTATGTTCCCTGCATTTCAGTGAGAAGAGTGTTGTTAGAGCAATGAAGGATCACTAGTCAAAATATGTGCATACATCTATAAACATATAATTTGATCATCATGTGCATTCAAATAACTTGCATACCATAGATGTCTAGGAAAACAAGAAAGTTATCAAACATATCTATCATATGCTCAGTTTTATCTAACATGTTTTCTCATTGTGCAGGTACAGATAACATTAGGTTTTTCTGTCTATTTGGTTACAACATGTGGGTTGAAATGTGGCTCCCAAAAGGGTTGAGCCCAGCCTATTTCCCTGTTGTTTCATTTGAGAAGGATAATCACACGTAAACCATCCATGAAGCATTAAAGATCAATCTTTGCAAGGATAGTGGAGTATGTTGGTAAGAGTTAATATCCTTATTGATAAAGATTTATCCTTATTAATAAGAAAATCCAGTATCACCATAGCCATGATTTTGAAAAAACTTATCATCAAGGATTCCAATATAGTTTTCATTAACAATCTAGTTAAGAGTAAGCATCCCCAAGCATCGTAACAGTCACAAGAATTGAACATGAGGGCAAGTCATGTAGATTAAAAGTGTACACAATATTCATCACTTGCAAAGATAGAGACAACATGTTTCCACATAACAAATAAAATTGAATGCATGAAAGGTACAATGATGAAGTCCATAATAGTGAATTTTTCTTAAGAGGGATTGAAGGACAAAATTTTGTATCAAGGGTTGAACAAGGTAACCTCAAACTCTATTGTACTTGAGTATGACAATACCTGAGCTTCTGGTGTTTCTAGATGGAACCTATAGCAAAAAAGTGTAGTCTCCATCTAAAGGAACCATCTTCGGAGATCTTCCTTGAAATGAGGTTTGGAAACATTAGAAGAAAATAAATAACAAAATTCTAAAGTAACAATTTATATCAAGACAAATGTCATAAAGTATAATTAAAAAGACAAATCCTTACAATTGGACCTCAAATTGGACCAAACAGATTTATGATTTTATCTTTAGAATGTAGGAACTTTCTCTATCAGAGCTTCACGACCTGAAATTGGATCCCCAATTGGACCAATAAAATTTGTGATAGAATATAGGAACTTTCTTTGTTCAATATTCAAGACCTTAAATTAGATCAGAAGCTGGATAAGCAAATTTATGATTTTATCTTTAAAATGTACAAACTTTCTCTATCAGATATTAAAGTTGTAAGGTTGGATCAGAAACTGGATAAGAAAATTTATGATTTTTTTCTTTACAATGTAGGAACTTTCATTGTTGGATATTTGGAAATTCCTACACATGAGTTCTACTTCTGAGCAAAAACACCCAGAAGTGTTTCACATCAGCTCAAGGTACAATCCAACATAGTTATGACACCAATAGCAATCCAATTTTTCTTGAACTATCCATACCAAAATGTTGCATCACAATCTATTCTTCCTGCACATAAAAATACCACATATTAACCCCTTTCTAAATAAAACTCAAAATACCATGAAACAATGAGTCCCCTATATTAGTAAGTAGGTAGTCTATAGGGCATAGTTTGATTTTATACAAGGATGTTCATGAAAGGAATCTTCAAGTGACAATGAGTGAGTTGTTTGAGATTGCAGCTAATGGTGCAATATCCAGTCTTAAATGAAATTAGCAAAGTAGTAAATGTGCAAGAAAATCAAATTGTACACAACAAACAATTCACAATGTTATCTTGCATAATGCCTTAAGTTTGAAGAAAAAAATCTCATTGTATCTTGATGAAAGTAGTGACCTTAATGGTCAATCACCGGCAACCATGATTTAAAAAGATGCTATTGTGCTTATGAAGGCAACATTTTAAGCAAGGCGGTGAGTGGTGGTTTGGAACAATGGTAGGTATGAATGACTTGCTTTATATGCATACTATGCAGTCTAGCTTAAGAAAACGTTCTTAGAAGAGATTGAAGGTGGATTATGAAACTCAAGGGTTACATGATAAATATTAAAGAAAAGACTGAGATTAATTTAAGAGACACTATCATGAAGATATTAAAGATGTCAAATGCAAAACCCTAGCAGTTGGAGTAATGAACATAGTGTGAAAGAGGACAGTGCGCTAGGGAAGATTTAGGAGATCTCCACATTATCTAATCACAGGAAA
Source organism: Sequoia sempervirens (assembly GCA_007258455.2). Lineage (NCBI taxonomy): Eukaryota > Viridiplantae > Streptophyta > Pinopsida > Cupressales > Cupressaceae > Sequoia > Sequoia sempervirens. The sequence continues at coordinate 14,204 of VDFB02056489.1, read as the reverse complement.
ATGCATCATTTATTTATTTTTTAAAATTAAAATAAATTATTCTAAACCCTATATAGGCCACATTGATACTTCAAAATCATCTAATTTACTTTTTTAAATTAAAAGAAGTCATTCTAAACCCTATATAGGATACATTGATACTTCAAAAGCATTTGAAGGACTTTGAGATTATGCAAACATATGTCAATTAAATACTTGGATTACAAACAGTAGCACAAAAATTTTAACCCTTGTTGATCAAAGAAGAAATGAGATAAACAACAATGAATCCTGTGCCTCCTATCACACACATCTCCTTACCATTCTTTGTCATTCTTTATTGAAACACTTCTCTATTTTGGCAGGCTACGCATGAAAATAAGGTTTCAACAAAGGTTTTATTGTGTGTTTATTAAAATGAAAACTCCATTCTGGCGGGCTATGCTTGAAAATTAGATTTCAATGAAATTTTTAGAGTATGTTTATTAGAGTTTTATAGTATTTTGGCGGGCTATATTCTTGATTCGTTAAATTATTTATTCAAATGGATTGTGACTAACATGATTTGTTGCATTTAGTGATGTAAATTGTAATGATGCCACGATTACCGTACTACCATTGTCTCTTATTATACGGCTACGGTATAGAGGTTTTTTCCCTTCCCTTTGGTTCTTTATCGCACCACCGCCTTGCTCAAGGCTTCCTACTACGGGATTGCAGTGTATACCACTCTACCACATATGTTTCTCACCTTCCCGACAGTATAGCAGTGTATGCTTTTGATCATTATTTGAAGATCTTGTGTTACTGATATCTCAATGTCTCATCGACATTACTTCATTACATCCAAGAGTTGTGTTTCGTCGAGCACTTGTAGATATACCTTGTCAATGTGACATAAGTGATTCTCTCCTCGATATGCCTGTATCTTGTTGGCATTTCATTGTTTTACATCATCGATAAGACATATAAATAAGTTTCTTCAACATAGGAGTTTCTAAACTGGTGCTACACCCAAAGCTAAACTTAAAGCTAAAAGTGGCACTAAACTTGAAGCTAAAATCAAAGCCAAGGGGTGGTGGTAACGGTACCAACACACACAGAGCTAATATTGGAGCTAACTACGAAACTACTTTTGGTGCAAATTAATGCCTTAATTAGCATCGACTTGTCCTGGTCGATGCAAATAAATGCCAAAAAAATTGCCATCCCAATAAATTGCGCTGACATCTTCAAAAAATTAGCAAAAAATGCATTAAAATAGTGGGTGGAAGCAAAAAATGGAGCAAATCATAGGGATTTTTTGTAGTGTTTCTACCTCTCCCTCCCACCCTCTCTCCCTCTCCCTTTGTTCTCTCTACCTCGCCTCTCTATCTCTCTCCCCTCACTACCTATTCCTCACTTCCTCTCTATGTCTCTCTTTGTCACTCCTCTCTTTACTTCTACCTACCTACCTCTCTCTCACTCACTACTTTATTTATCTTTATTTCTATCTATATTTGTGTGTGTCTCTCTCTCTCTCCCTCCTTCCCTCCCTCCCTTCCCCACCCTTCTCTCTCTGTCCATCTTTCTCTAATTGTCCATGTCTCTTCCTATTTGAATTCTAAATCCATGTCATAAAACGAGCGTGTTATAATGTGTTCACATTTTAAGGAGACAAAAAATGGTAAAAAGGCATGGGTTCCCCATGATTTAGGACCCACTTTCTCTTTTCTTTTTGCATTTTGTGCGTTATTTGATAAACAAACACTTTTTTATGGTGTTGAGGATATATTAATCATTGTTTGGATATTCCACCACTTTTTTTGTTTTGTCAACATAGAAGTAAAATTGTACATTTGTAGGTTGAATGTGGTTTTATAAACTAATATTTTCATGTTTTAGTGTTGGAATATTAACTGTCATATTTTTTTTTAATTTGTTAATATAGAATAATTACTTTTATATTTTTTACTAATCTATTAGATTGATATAGAATTGAACATTAAATACAAAATAAGCTGAAAAAAAGTTCTAAGTTTGAAGGTGTGTAAAGCCAAAAACAAAGAAAACATAATTGTGTAATTGGAGTGAAATTGATTCATGAAGTTTAAGGTACATTCTCTTTTTCTTTCTATGTTATGTGCATGCCACCTTGCCAACATAGTTCATGTACTACATATAGTACCATTCTTAGTGATAAATATATTTATTTAGGATTTGTGTATTTCTAATGAATATCATATATTGTTAAGACTTATGTTTTTCATCTATCTTTTATCACTTGTGATATACCTATACCTTATATACATATTAGATGAGATACACATACTTCACTTCTCCCTGGCCATTATATACTACATACTTCTTATGTGGATAATGATAGTAGTGTGCTTGTGTACGTCATATTCTACAGTTTTTAACACCTCTCCATATTGTAGACACTAAAATCTGGTCTAAGCCTACGACTTCAATTTCTTCATAATTCGTATTTCTATGGTCATGATTAAATAATGTAAATTTTTTAACTATTTCCTAAGAGTCTTCATTTCATCTATTAATTAAATAATCTTAATTATTTAATTAATTCACACTTTTCTTTATTCTATCTGATTAATTAAATAAACACTTTTTACTTAATTATGTTACTAATTAACCTTATCCTTCTTGTCAAATTAAATAAATTCTTATTTAATTTACCCTTTATCATATGTCAACTATAATTAAATAAATCTTTATTTATTTAATTATTCATTTAATCCCTTCGTCACTTAGTTAAATAAATCTTATTTATTTAATTATTCTTCAAATATCAAATCTTGAATTAAATGAATTATTTAATTCATAAATTCTCTTTTAACGCATTCCTCTATATTTAGATAATTGTGTAAGCTATCTAAGTATTCACCTTGACTCAACTCGAGATCTATTTAATTCAGTCAGTTAACTCTTGATTTAATGTCTAAGTTGCTTTCGTGAGTAATTTCATTGTCATATCATTCAATCATCTAGTTCTAACTCGTTTGTGTGTACATGCGTATTAATTAAATATCTTTATTTAATTAATTAAATCTTGTGTGTACATGCATATTAATTAAATATCTTTATTTAATTAATTAAATCTTGTGTGTGTGTTTGAATAGAGCATTTCTTTAATCCTATATCTATATTTGTCATGCAAAGACTATTCTTTTGTTTTCGAATACCAAACTCAAAGATTAAATCATTTATTTAATCTTTATTTCTATTTCTAGTTTTTATCACTCATGTCACTACTAAGAGTTATCATAATGCATGTGTAATCTTTCGATCTGAACCATTCGTCAATCTTTTGATCATGTCATGTCATTTGAATGATCAATTTTCGATAAATTGACTTGTCCTTCATCATTTTCATCTCTCCCAAAATCTTATGACTTTTGGAAGCATATCTATTATTTGAATCTTCGATGTTTTTCTAAATCATTATCATAGGCTATACTTGCACAAGATAAATCTGAGGGAAATTATACTACAACGACAAAACGGAGAAGGGCAATCGAGGTTATACATGGAATTACGTAGATATTGGGTGAGATTGTTTAGTTTATTTATGTTTTAGCTTTCCTTTGTTCTCTGTTGTTTAGCTTAGATTGCATTAGAGCTTTAATTGCATTATTGTGTGCTTTTAACCTTTCATTGCATTTTCTAGATGTTACATTTAGTGAACCCAATGTGAAGACACCATCTTCGTGTATCTATAGACTTTTATTCAATTTTTGCAGTTTTTGTATGGAACAATGCAATTGACATTCAGAGACATAGCTACTTGACGAAATGATGTAACTAAAATACTGGACTGCATCTGATATCAAAAATGACACAATTCACTTACTTGATCGCATCTGATATCGGAAACGACGCATCTGAAAAATACTTAAGCATCTACTATTTTCAGAGTCGCAACTGATTGGTAAAATCCTATGATGCATCTGATAGAGAAAACAATGCATCCGATGGGTAAATTTTTAGGTTTAAATTTTCAATTTACAGCTTCCTTTCATGTTTTTATTTTTGCTAATCTTCTGTTTTCAGCGTGTGTCTTGAGGAGCTAACAAAGTTTTTAAAGATTCATAGTTGAAGACCAATATGAAAACTACTAATGAACCTTTATGCAAAATGCATGTCGAAGAAAATAGTTAAATTTTTGAAATAGATTGTTTGGTAGTGTAGCAAATCTTTCATTTGGATTAAAATTAACAAGTGTCTACTATGTTTGGTGTGAAAGCACAATTTTGTTATTACCCTCACGATTCAGTATATCGAAGGGTGCTATCATAATAGTGGTTTACAATTCCTGAGAGGAACGAATTTTAGCTGAAATCATATATTTTTAGAAAATATAATGATTTAAGCCTTAAAAAGTTTCATTTTAAGGATTCCAATTGAAGAGGGTTTGATCAAATCACCTTAGATCAAACCCCCTTGGATAGAACCTCGCTAGTTTTAAACCATACCTATAAATCGTCTCCTTTACACCTATCAAAATCTGATAAAAAATGACTTTTGATTTAGCTTTTTGGGATCAAATGAATTCATTTTAAAATTTATTTCAAATGATTATGGTATTCCTCAGAACAAGCTACAATGAATAGAATTTTAATATGTTTTGGTTTTGTTATGTATTTGTTTTTTAAGTTTTATTAAACATAGGTTTTTTCATCAAAAATGAATTTCTTTGTTCTTCACATATGGAAAAATAGAAGATTATCAAATTTTTTTTTTGAAAAATATGAGTGCACCAGATATTGAAGTCCTTGATCCACCAAAAATAAAAAATAAAAAATTTGACATATACAAAAAATGTTACGCGTTATACGGTTGCGCTATGTCTGAATTGTAATTCATTTGACTTTGAAACTTGATTAAGGAAAAATATTCAATAAAAAACTATCTAACCAAGAGGAAGCACTAGATATCAGAGTTAAAATCTAAATTTGAAAGAATTATAATTTTATCCTTCATGGAAAAAAAGTTATCGTTACTACGGTGTCGTCACTTTTTTAAAATGTTGTTTTGAAAGAAAAAAAAATTGGAGATGGAAAAGAAGTGCAATTTGATTCCAAAAATTTTGAAAAAATTTTTTTAGAATCTATAGACAAAATTTGATGAGACTCTAATTTGCACCATCTTCAAATTCCTCACAGTTTAGCCGCTATAGGTGCCCGAATGTGAAGATTTAGTTAAAAATAATAATTTCAGTGTCCAGTTTGGCCAAAAATTGTAAACCACTATTATGGGATCACCCCGAAGTATCCTCTCCCCTTGCAAATTTGTGTGATCCTAGGTGTAAGAGAAATGATTACTGACTCTAGAAATTGGGCCTATCCTAGCGGGAAACAATACTCACCTAAGGATGACTCAGACTGGTAGCACCCTAAACCCGAGGGACTTCTAGTCGGCATATAAAAGTGGATTCTTTGGGAAATCCCAACAAATCGCATGTATGGTTTCGACAAGATGGATTTGAAAGGGGACTCTCACCGCATGGATCATGCCCTACAAACAAAATGCCTAAATTAAACACCTTTTTTTGTAGAGTCCAAAATCCTTCTATTTACTAGTGTAATAGGTCGGACCTATGACTTTGTCTCATATTCTTACGGTTCATGTGTAGAGATGAAAGTATGCCATGGGATGTTCATGGGTATTGTAGCATGGCTACCCTAAATAATTTTAATGAGCTATGGAGGGGAGCCAAAGGGTTCAAGCTACTAATCATCTGCCTTGAATAAGTGTAGTTGTGAAACCAAGTGAGAACTCAATAAATATTGTCCTACATAGCCTAGGATGTGCTTGTCTATTGTCAAATTAAATGTTCTTTGAGTCCAAAATCAAAATGAAAACACTTTGTCTTATGATTTTCTTTGTTTGCTAAAACTTGTTCACAAAAAATGTCAGTTTTATATCTCCATTCACTAAAAACACACAACTATCAATAGAGTCACAACTGTTTACCAAAGAGTCACAATTGTTCTGTTGAGTCGCATTTGTTTAGCCTAGAGTCTCATCTACTAGATTAGCTCACATTTTCTTTATTGAAAACTTCATCTAATTTAAAAGATCACACTTGTGACATTTTGTGACACATCTGAAAAGGTGAGCCGCAACTGTAGTCTAGAACAACACATTTTCCACTATCGTAAATTTTTTACCATTGCACAGAGTTTAGAAAATCACATCTAATATAGTCTAAGTCGCAAATGCCATCACAAGTTGCATCTATTAGAAACTACACCGCAATTGTCTGATACCAGCTATTGAATTTTACCAGAAACACACTATTAATCACTAGAAAACTGCAATTGTGAAACATAACTGCATCTGTCATATTTTGCGACGCATCTTCCTAAGTATTAGAAAATGAGTATTTACACTCACAATCCAGTTGACACAGTCATACCAGTCTTTGATCTATCTTTTCACAGTAGTCCTTTGACAAAAACCTAAAATGATTTGCTTAATTTTGCATCCTTTAGGTATCATTTAGTCATAACTATAGTCATCCTAATTCAAAGTTTTAGTTTCATCTTAGACTACATATTATCTTTAGATCAAAGTTTTAGGAAGGTCACTTTTACAAAATTTAGAATAGCTCCACTTTCTACACTCTAGAAAAATCATAGTGTCAATGAAATTTATCATTGAACCTAGTCTTTTCATCATATCCTTTTTCCTATAGAGTCCTCCTAGCTCATCAGTCTAGTTAGGAAACTCACCTTATCTTTGATCTTAGTCCTACATTGGTTCTTTGACATAACTAAATTGACACCTTGGTTATACTTTAGGTAGTTGGTACCCTCGTCTCAGGTTTACAAAATTGATTACCTTAGAAGCTTGCTTAGAATTTGGATATTTAGATATTGTCATTCTAGACTAGCATCATCTTAGACATTTCTTATTTTGCATTTAGAAAATCCCAAAAATATAAACTAGATTCATACTATCCATAGACATAGTTTTGCATTCCTTGCATATTGAGCTTATCTTACATGGTTCAAACTAGGTCTAAGAGAAAAGAGAGAGAGAAAAGATGTCAAACCCAAATGAATTCATCAATCCATTCTCGTTGAGACCTCACAGGAATTTTTTGGACAAATTCACCACTAGAGACCCTCAAGGACACATTGGATCGGAAGACATAGAGGTTGTTACACAAGACCCTGAGTTCACCTCTTTTGTAGATGAGTATCTAGCAAATGATTTCTAATGCTACTTAGCCAAATTTTTAGCTGAAGGTGCTACCTTACCTACAGGATTTGATATTAGCACCTTACAAACTCAACCTACACAAGGGATAAACGCAATAACTGCTAGTACCTCTATACCCTAGGTTAGTACAACAATACCAACTAGCATACCTACAAATAGTACAACAGTCCATATGTCTCCATTCAGTACATCTGGCATGACATCAGGATTTAATTTCACTATAGGGGCATCATCCTCCACTCCCTTTAGTCCTCTTGTTGGGAACAAAAGATCAAAAATGTTAGTTTCTACACCAAATGTCAGTGTCACCGGTACCATACCACAGTCAACAACCATACCTAGTGTTCATGTCGCTAGTACTATACCACATAATACATAGATAGGAGGAATTCCCTCTTTCCAATATGGCAATCAGAATCCATTCTCCCAGATTAGCAGACAAAATCCATTCTCCTAGATTGGCAGTCAAAATCCATTTACACAGATTCTGAATCAGAATCCATGCTCATAGATTCCAAGTCAAAACCCATTCACATAGATTTTGAATCAGAACACATTCAAACATTATGAATCCAAATCCATATAAAATACCAACATTCAATCAAAACCCATCACAAGATGTTGGATTTCAGAATACATACATAGATCTACATAATCCGCCCAACACATCATTAACCTAGGTTGACATCTTGTAAACACAAATGCATGCACTACAAACACAAATGGATAACATGGTGGTGTCAACTATGAAAACCATTTCAAAAAAGGACATATGCCCATTTCCCTTTGATAAGTCATTGGACATGACACCTTTCCCTCACGGGTATGTCATATTGAATCTTCCTAAGTATAATGGCAAATGAAATCCGATAGAACATATAAGGGAATTTTCTACCATGTGCATAGATGTTGCTTATGACCCCACATATCTTATGAGACTATTTCTAAGAAGTCTTGTAGGAATTGCACTCAAGTGGTTTTCAGGTCTAGACTATGGCATCAAATCATGGGGTGAACTAGCTGAGAAATTTGTTGAGCAATTCTCCTTCAACATAGACCATGAGATAAATATAGAAACCTTGTGTCACACAACACAAGACAAAGGAGAAAATTTCATCACTTTCTTCTAGTGATGGAGGACTATAGTCAGCTAGTGTCCTGTCGAGATACTTGAAAAACAAAAAGTCACTATGTTCCAAGAAAATATTAATGCAAAATTAAGGAGTAACTTAAGGGTACATTGTCACACATCCTTTACAGAATTAGTGGAAAAATGGGTTATAATAGAAAAGGATCTCATTGAAAAAGGAGAACTTAAGACACCGACATCCAACATAAATCCAATAGTGCAAAACACCCCCAATGACAAATAGATTTTGGTCTCAGAACAAAAACGTTACCAATGATGGGGTGGTTGATGCTAAAACTGTACAAGCAGGACCAATCATCACATTATGAGGAATTAAGTCTTCTTCCAACATGCTTAACATTTTCAATCAACCTCCCAACATAGTCCAAAATACTCAACATCTGCAACAACAAAGGAGGTTTCAGAAATGTGAGTTCACTCCCTTAGGGGAACCCATCGAGTCTGTATTCAAACAACTATTGCAACACAATCTTATACAACTTCAAGAGCCAAGACAATATGATCCAAGACAATTTAAACCAGTTTGGTGGGATGAAAAAAATATCATACAGGATCTTGTCGAAAAGAGAACTATTAAAGTTAGTGGATAGAAACAAAAGTCATCAAACACTGATCATCAAGTCCTTTTTGATCCACTACATGACCGTGGGAAAGGAAATGTCCCCAGTTTGAGTAACAAAACCAATATGTCATCCAATTATGCAAATATCAAGCATGATTATTGTGATATCCAAATTTTTAACCTATCTTAAGCAACTAAAATGCAATGGAAAAACATAAGGAAACACCTCAAGATTAGCCTAAGAAATTTGTAAAAGCAAAGAGGAAAAGTGTAAAATGATGCTAAATAGATATACCTCCCTTTTGCAGCATAAACTCCTTGGTTGGCCCTTGATTTTGATTTGATTTGTATGCTCCTTGATGGCTCTTGATATGAATAAATGAAAGATTTGACTATGTGATTGAATGCAAATGCAAATGGATGAAATTAATGGCTAGATGAGTGCACAAAATGGTAGCATTTAGTTGCAAAATGGCTAAGTGTTCTTTTTTAAATGCCTTAGACGAGGGGGTATTTATAGAGAAACTTGAATTCTCTAGAGAATTCAATGGTTGAGATTTATCCAACAAGGCCAAGATGAAGGGATAAGGTGAGTTGAGGACTCACAAGCCCTCACATTTTGACATGTGGAATGTGAGATGGCTAAGGGTGAGATGATGTGTAGGTGATGTGGAAGGAGAGTACATGATGTGGAGGAAGGACATGTACCTTGGAAGTACATTGGGAGATGAGAAGATTCCTTGGAGGAATAAATGTGAATTAAAAATTCACATGCTTGGGGAGAATCTAGTGGATAAGAGAGGGTCTCCAAAGGTGGGAGTTTGTCACATGTGACTTGATGTGACACGGTCAAAGATTCTAGAAGATGCATGGGAAAAGGGATTCTAGGGAGGAATAAAAAGGAATTAAAAATTCCTTGGGGATGGGAGAGTTGACCAAGGTACTAATTAGGTTTAACTAATTAGTAATTAGAGGATAATTAGGGGTTAATGAGGATTAGAACCAACTTGCAAAAGTTGGAGGATGTGACACATCCTAATCAAGGATTAGGCATGTGCACATTCTTAATGAAGAGATTAGGAGATGGATTAGGATTAGATGAAAATGACATGTGAGGAATTAAATAAATGTAATATTTATTTAATTCATTTGATGAAAAGAGGATTAAGGAGGGTAAGGTATTTACTTATTAATTAAATACCTTAGGGATTTGGCAAAATTAAAGATATTAATTAAATAATAGTAATATTACTTAATTAACTCAGATAAGAGGATGTTTAGATGAAAAGTGATAAATTTGTATAAATTAAGTGTCCAAATTTGGATGTCTACAATTATAATAGTGGCAAAATCATTAATCACCTTCACACTGCCAATGAGAATATCAATACCATTACCATCAATACAACTCTCGAGTGTGTTGTCAACACTCATCATACTAAGATCACTATCCAAGGTCCTCCATCACAACAAACCCCACAAACTTCCAAGTTGCACTATAACTTGATAAATTAGGGAAGACCCCCACCCAAATCTCCATCTTGGAACTATTATGTATCTCCCTTGAGCATCGATTTATTTTAGACAAAGCTTTAAAAAGCACCACTATCCCTAATGATCTCGATGTCAATCATTTCCAGGAAATGGTAAGCTACTTGACCAATAATCATCATGCCATGTTCTCCAAACAATACTACGCAACTGAAAAGATAAATCATAATGACCCTTTACATCATGAAGTCCTTGTTGATGACACCAAAGTTAGACGAGTTTTGGTAGACAGAGGAGCATGGTTAAATCTATGCACTTTAAAAATAATTAAGGCATTAGGTTTCTCAGAGGCATGTGTAGACAACCAAAAGTATTGTCATGAAGGCTTATGACGATGAGGAACAAAAATAAAAGGGGGTGGTAACACTTCCTATCAGAATTGGTCCTGTAGTAATGGAGACAAAATTCTAGGTCTTGGATCTCACCCTTCCATACAACCTTCTCCTAGGCAGACCATGGATCCATGCCATGAAAGCAGTCCCTTCCACGTATCATCAATGTCTCAAACTCCCTTACAATGGAACTGAAATATCAATAGATGGTGACCCTGATCCATTCCAATATTGCACCAATCTAAAAGAGATACCCCAACGCAAAGTGCCAATAAACCAAGAGGCTTCATCATCCAATTCATCTCACTATGTCAATCCATCCACTCTCACTAGAACATCCACTTCACCTTCATTTCCTACCTCTCCTGGGTTGAGATACAAGATAAGGGTTGTGGAGAATATTATATGAAGACATCTTATTGTGTTAGCCATTTGATTCCTCCTAAGTCATACGGTTTACCTACACTAGATAGGATACAATCTATGGTCACTACTCACATTCCTCCAACAACAACTTTCACTAAATGGGGAGAATTAAGAAAAGAAGCCGTAAATATAGAAGATGTCACCTCCTGACTATATAGGGAAGAAAATGAAGAACCTTTCTCACTTTCTCACATTCCTACAAGTCTATATGGAAAAGGTTTCACAATCATGCATAGCAAGGCATATAATAGACATAGTGGTTTAGGCTTAAATCAAGATGGGAGGATTGAACCAATCTTTGTTTCTCAATGGCCAAAAGGCTTAGGGATTGGGTTTTAACTGATTCAGATTGGCGTTCCTAGTACCACATCACCCTTAATCGAGGAAGTAAGTTCTTCAAACGATATTGAGACATCTCACGAACCATCTAACCAACACTACTGTGACTCCCCCAACTCAAACGAATATGAGTGGGATACGCTATCCTCCACCTCTTCCATGAACCTTGACGATCTATTTGGAGAACTTGACCTAATGTTGAAATCCTCACCAAATCCATTAAATTCCTATCCTCCAAAGAATATGACAAAAGAGGAATGGTTTAAACATTACTATTGGGAATCTTGATCCTACCTCTTGGCAACCTGATAAATCTGTTTCAGATAACCAAACCTTGGCATTAGGCCCACCTCTCAATCCACTTAGATCTAAATTGAAGAGAAAAAAGGACTTGGTACAATATTTTTTGTCACCATATGAACAACTCAGTCCTTACCTTGACCCCCTTGAACTTTGACAACTTTGACGATAACATGCCTTTAGCTTATCCCCAACTCATTGATTGGGACCAACAAGACACACATGTCTTAGACATTTTTGAGAATGATGAAGCAATTGTTGAGTTCCTGGGACTGAGATAAGGCATACCTAGTGCTGATCACAAGGATGGTTTTACCATTGACTTGGACAACAAAGCATATTTTTGTGAATATGTTCAACCCTCCAGTCGCAAAAATGAGAAAAAGAATAAAAAAGATAAAAAAGATGAGTCTCTAGGTGAAAATTGGAAGGCACCTCTAGACAATGAAAAAGAAAAAATAAAGGAATCATTCGAAGGCAAAAACCTCTCTGAGGCACCTAAGGATGGAGGTTTGAACATTATCCCCTTTGCACAGGAAAAGTCACCCATGCTCATTGAAGAATTAGTATAAGTCAACATAGGCACAAAAGAGAATCCTCAATTGGTTTATTTTGCAGCGTCATTGACAAAAGAAGAGTAGCCAGAATTCTGCAACTTCTTCACATAGAGACAGATAAATTTTTCCTCTAATAGGAAGTCTTAGAATCCTATAGACATTCTCCAAAATAACTGTAGCCTCTCTAGTAGGAAGGTGAAACAAAGAGGTCTCTGAGTGCCACCGCTCGCATAACACCGTTAGTAGACCCCGGTTTTCCCGAATGATGGGCATGTCTGTCACACGGAGGAGACCCAAATTCCATAAGAACCATTTCTCTATGCTCTGCAAACTATCCCGAAAGCAAAAAGTCAATGGTCTTGACTCTCGTGTATACACAGGGTCCAAAACAACCTGTAATGGCATTATACATACCCTATGTCAGAATCAATCACCTATCCTAATGCACAATGACAAAATCAAATGCTATCAAATGTGTCATTAATTTGCAATTGCATTACAAGAAACAAAATGCGTCATAAAATTTCACATGTGTCATTTTAAATCACAACTGCATATAGAAATATCAAATGTGAGTCAAAATAAAATGCGACTTATTACATCTATGCATACAAAAATCCATCATAAATGAAAATGCGATGCAATACTTACAAATGCGTTGAACTATTTTTACATGCATTGAACACAAAGCACATGTGTTTATTCTAAATGCAAATGTGTAACTCTTTCTCATATGTGTCCAAACAAAAAATAAATGCATCAAACTTTTAAACACCTACATGCTAAGTATCCTACGTGATTTTACAAATGCGTTGATCTGCATGCAGATGTGTTGATTATGTATTCACATGCGGATTTTCAATAAAGTGATGCATAACAAAAAATGCAAATAAATGCATAAAAGAGCACGAAAACCAAAAATTCAAAAGTCAAGATCTAAGTACATACCGAGGGGTCCATGTCGACCGGCCACCTGAAGGTCTGAATCCTGTATGCTCGATGGTGGGTGTGTGGAATAGGAGACATCTTCACTGAGGGTGTAGAGCAAAAATCTGAAATTTTGAAGCTATGTGGGTAAAAATGAATGGGTTTTTACCCCATTTTCTATTTATATCTAGGGTTTTAGTGGCATTCCTTTCTACTGGCCGCGTCAACTTCCAATTTCAATCAGCTTGTACACATCCCTAACACTTCCAACTTCAATTTTTTCAACTCCATTACATTTCTAGCTATCAAATTGACTAATCGAGACTATTTCCAAGATTTTTCAAAATTTTCAAAAATTTGTCAATTCTCCCGAGGGGGCATACCTTCACCTGTTTTACACTGGGGCATGACTGGGTTTACACCTGGGCATGACTGGGGCATATTTTTATCGATTTTCTTTGACACAATGCCAAAATGGCATTTTATCAAAGAGGGGCAAATGTAGACACCGAAATCTAGTCTAAGCCTGCGAATTCAATTTCTTCATAATTTGTATTTCTATGGTCATGATTAAATAATGTCAATTATTTAATTATTTTCTAAAAGTCTTCATTTCATTTATTAATTAAATAATCCTAATTATTTAATTAATTCACACTTTTCTTTATTCTATCTGATTAATTAAATAAACGCTTTTTACTTAATTATGTTACTAATTAACCTTATCCTTCTTGTCAAATTAAATAAATTCTTATTTAATTTACCCTTTATCATATGTCAACTATAATTAAATAAAGCCTTTATTTATTTAATTATTTATTTAATCCCTTCATCACTTAGTTAAATAGATC
>VDFB02056488.1:0-18967 GCA_007258455.2 Sequoia sempervirens | reverse complement strand
AACTAGCAGTTGCACAATATTCAATGAGCAACAAAGTAGCCGATAGGCAGAAACCGATTTTGTTTTTCCGTAAAATTCTCCCTCTCGACGTCAACGTTAGACTGGAGGGGATCTCTCCTTATCTCTCTCTTTATCAGTCCCTCTCTCCTTATCACCCCCTCTTTCTATTTCTCTTTGCTTATCTCTCCTCTCTCTATTTCTCTTCCCCTCTCCCTCCCTCTTTATTTATAAATATATATCTCCCTCACTCATATACACACACTCCCTCTTTCTCCTTCTCTACATCTATCTCTATCTCTCTATCTCTCTTTCTATCACCTTCTTTCTCTCACTGTTTCCCCCTCTATCTCTATCTTCCTATCTCTTCCCCCTATCTATCTATATCTCATTATGTCTACCGCTCTCTCTCTCCCACTCATCTCTCTATATCTTTCTATCTATATCTCTCTTTATCTATCTCCCTATCTTTCTCCTTATGCATCTATATCCTTTCCCTCTCCCCCCTTCGTCTCTCTCTATCTTATTCATTTCATCTCTCCCTCCATCTCTTCTACTATGTATCTTTATCTTTATTTCTCACTCGATCTCCTTCTCACTCATCTCTCTATCTCTTTCTATCCATATCCTTCTCTATGTATATCTCCCTATCTCTTTATCTCTTTTCCTATCCCTCTCTATCTCTCTATATCACCCCCTATCTATATCTCTCCCTCTCCCTCTCTCCCCCTCTTCTTCTGTATCCCTCTCTACATATATCTCCCTCTTCCCCATCTTCTCTCTCTCTCCCTTTCTCTCTCCCTCCCTCTCTCTATCTCTCTCCCATCTCTCCTTCTCTTGCTCCCTCCCTCTCCTCCTATCCATCTTTATATCTCAACCTCTCTCTCCCTTTATCTTTCCATATATTTCTATATCTATTTCTTTCTCTTCCCTTTTATATATCTCTCCCCCTCTCTTTATCTCCCCGTATTTCTATCCCCCTCTATCTCTATCTCCCTCTCCATCTCTATTTTTCTTTCTCTACTTCTCTCAATTTTTCTCTCTTTCTCTCTCTCCCTCTCTCTATATCTCTTTATATCTATATCTTTACATCACTCTATCTTGCCATATATCTCTCTATATCTCTATCTCTCCCTCTTCCTCTTCTTCTTTATCTCATTATCTCTTCCTTTCTATCCATCCCTCTCTATCTCTCCCCTTTATCTCCCTATCTCTCTATCTTTATTTCTCCCTCTATCTCTATCTATATCTAATCTATTTGTCTCCCTTGTCCTCTCTCATTCTATATTCATCTCTACCTCTATCTATTTGTCTATCTTCCTCTCTCACTCTATATTCATCTCTACCTCTATATTCCTCTCTTCCCCTCCATCTCTAGAAATGTTCCCCTCTCTCTACCCATCCATCTCTCTCCCTATCTCTCCCCCTCCCTCTTCATAGACCTTCATTGTCTTCTTGATTGAAAGATTTTCTTTCACTCATTTTTAGAGACCTTTGTTGCACAACAATATCATTTTATGAATGGCCAACCAATTGAACTCATGTAATACACAAATTTATGCAAAAAATAAGCTTAAAGTTTCCCTAATTGACATTCCACACCTCTTTGGCGTTCCCATTGCACACCATGATGTGATTGCTAATATTTATAAATATAAAACTCAAAAATTTAAAAAATCCTTTAAAAAACTTCATTTTTTTAATAATTTCTTTGTAAAAAATCCTTAAAAAGCTCACATCGCCTGGTTTCGGATGATATTTAGAAAATGTTGCTCTACCAATTATCTATCCTGCAAAATTAGGAAAACCTTAAATTTGTCTCTGCCCGATTATCAAAGGAAGTAAATATGCTTTGCTGCAAATTACAATCCCTGCAGAGACTAATAAAATTAATGACTTGGTTGAATTGTTACGACACTTTTGCGTCTACCACGTTTGTTCCCACCCAAGGTACGTGTTACCATTCCCCAATTGTTCCTTTCCCTCTTCATCATTATAAAACACCTTGAATGATTTAATAAACATCTGTTTCAAATAGGCAGAGCCGAGTATAAACAAATCTTGAAAGATGTTGGGGGAGATAGAAAGATTATGGCAATTGGTGGCCAAGCTTCGAAAGCAACACACAGACGTAGGCACAGAAAAGAGAAAAATGCCCACCCCCCACACATTTAGGTCAGTACTAGGTAATGTACGCTCTTACTGTTTGAGACTTTGATTTTTAGGATCCAATTCATAAAGCAAGGTTGTTGTAAATACTCCTAAGCCTATATTCTTATGTAATCTACAGGCACCAAGAAAACACATCCACACAACCACCACAGGTTTGATTGGCATCTTAATGATAAAGTTTAGGGAATCCTCAAGATAGCCAGCATGAGCAAGAAGGTCAACCATGCACACATAATGATCAACTGTAGGTGTAATACAATAGGAAGTATTCATGTGATTGAAGTATGTACAACTCTCATCCACTAAACCTGCATGGCTGCATGCACATAAAACACAAGAAAAGCTTACAATGTCAAGATACGTTTGAGAGGACTTCATTAATTCAAAGATTTTGAGAGCATCCATGCTTAGTCCATTTTGTGCATATCCTGCAATCATTGTATTCCATGAGATGACATCTCTTTTAGGCATCCTATCAAAAAGTTCACGTGCCCTGTCTATGCTCCCACATTTTGCATACAGGTTTACCAGGGCAGTTGCAACTACAACATCTGACAAAATTCCTCTATCCTTTATACTTTGATGGATGTCCATACCCTGTTCCAAAGCTCCCATTTTGGCACAGGCAAGGAGGATGCTGGCAAAGGTTGAGGAGTCTGGCTTTACACCTGCCAATTGCATTTGCTTGAAAGTTTCTAAAGCCTTTCCAACATATCCATTCTCTGCATATCCTGCGATCATTGCAGTCCACGAGACCACATTTCTTTATGGCATTACAGTTCACGGGCTTTGTCTATTATTACATATTTTGCATACATGTCTACCAGGGCGGTTGCAACTACAGCATCTGACAAAATTCCTCTATCTATTATGCTTTGATGGATGCCCATTCCCTGTTTTAAATCTCCTATTTTGGCACAGGCAGGGAGGATACTAGCAAAGGTTGTGGAATTTGGCTTTACACCTGATAATTGCATTTGCTTGAAAGTTTCCAAAGCCTTTTCAACAAATCCATTTTTTGGATATCCTAGGATCATTGCAGTCCATGAGAACACATTTCTTTGAGGCATTGTGTCCAACAATTCACAGGCCTTGTCTATGCTTCCACATTTTGCATACATGTCTATCAGGGCAGTTGCAACAGCAACATCTGATAGCATTCCTCTATCCATTATGCTTTGATGGATGCCCATACCCTGTTCCAAAGCTCCCATTTTGGCACAGGCAGGGAGGATGCTGACATAGGTTGTGGAGTCTGGCTTTACGCCTGCTAGTTGCATTTGCCAGAAAGTTTGTAATGTCTATTCTACAAATCCATTTTCTGCATATCCTGCAATCATTGCATTCCATGAGATGACATCTTTTGAGGAACTTTGTCGAACAGTTCACGTGCCTTGTCCATGTTTCCACATTTTGCATACATGTTTATCAAAGCAATTGCAACAACATCATCTGACAAAAGTCCTCTATCCTTTATGTTTTGATGGATGTCCATTCCCTGTTCCAAAGCTCCTATTTTGGCACATGTAGGGAGGATGCTGGCAAAGGTCGTCGAGTCTGGCTTTACACCTGCCGATTGCATTTGCTTGAAGGTTTCTAAGGCCTTTTCAACGAATCCATTTTGTGTATATCCTGCAATCATTGCAGTCCACGACACTACACTTCTTTGGGGTATTTTATCAAACAGTTCACGTGCCTTGTCTATGCTTCCACATTTTGCATGGATGTCTACCAGGGCAGTTGCAACTATAACATCTGACAAAATTCCTCTATCCTTTATACTCTAATGGATGTCCATGCCTTGTTCTAAAGCTCCCGTTTTCGCACAGGCTGCGAGGATGCTGGCAAAGGTTGTGGAATCTGGCTTTACACCGGACATTTGCATTTGCTTGAAAGTTTGTAAAGCCTTTTCTACAAATCCATTTTGTGCATATCCTGCGATCATTGCATTCCATGTGAACACATTTCTTTGAGGCATTGTGTCAAACAATTCACGGGCTTTGTCTACACTTCGACATTTTGCATACATGTCTACCAGGGCAGTTGCAACTACAACATCTGATAAAAACCGTCTATCCTTTATGCTTTGATGGATGTTCATACCCTGTCCCAAAGCTCTCATTTTGGCACAGGCTGGGCGTACGCTGTCAAATGTGAATGTAGTGCTAGTCTAGTGGGGCCTTTACCAGATCAAGGAGTTGGGTTATAACAGTAGGCTCAAAGAGCCTATTTTGCACCCATGATTGCAGGGCACGACGAAACGCTGGCCAGTAATTAACATATCTCGATGAGAAAGCTTCGTCCACTCCTTACCATCATAGGAGGACCTGGGCACATTCAGCAGGTATTGAATTTGTTGGCGCTCCTCTGCCTCTCCTATCTGGATTGCAGCATAAGATAACAGAGTCCGGGTGAAATTCACCCGAAGGCAGTGGGAACGGGAGACCAGGGCGGCCTTATGGGTCGGCCAGACAAGCAAACACTTGTTGAGCTCCTGGTTAACAGTACCATCAATGCCCAACCTATACGCAAGCTCCATGTTGAGCATGAAGATAAACGTGAGGCAAGTGAGCACAGCAAAAACCAGGCGCAGGGACCATAATGCCATAGAACGCCACCCTTGTAAATTCGCCTTTCTTCTCTTGCATACGCCTCAATCCACCATGGCACCAAAGTCGGAGCCAGTCTTGCCTTGAATTCGAATCTGGGCTGCTGCTAAGGTTCTAGCAATAAAGACGCCATCGAACACAATCCTGCGAACATTGGTGGGAGCATTATAGGACAAGGCGATTACACAATGCAATGCATCTGGTATTACAGAAAAGGTAGCGTCGCTTTCCAGGCATAGGATTTGACCTGAGGCACAGCCGTCCAAATACGGTCCGAACGCTTCCGGCCCTCCAGGATCCCCACCGGGTTTCCGGCGACAGACTGCTGGAAATCCCGATGGGGTTCCCCCACGTAAAATAGCCTATCGGCTAATTAATTTAATTTCACCAGTGAAGATTTTATTCTTTGTGTGAGACAAATTTTGTAATTGCAAAAATCAGTGAACCAAGCAAATCTTTGTTTGGTTTGAATTAATTTCAAACAGGTTGAGAAGTCCACATGAAGCGGCCCACACGTTTCTGCGATGACCTGCACATCGTGTGGACTATAGAATAATGTTAATACATCCTGGCCATAGTTGTAATAATTGAAATCGAGTGCTTGATGAATACGGATCTTATTTCCTCGTGTCATTCATTTCTGTAGAAAAAAATAAATGGTTTTTGTTTGTTTGTTGGGCATGTTTTGCTATGGAGTGCGGAAGGTCAAAATCTACGCTTCCTGGTGTTGCAGGGTCAGAGACGATCCGTGACAGACAAGTTAATTTGACCGCATTTGCAAAGTTAGTCGTCGTTATTCGGAAATATACTAGCAATTGATGGCGCGATGGCCGCTTTTTAAATGCTCAGTAATATTTTATAATTTACAATTTGTACATATGATTGGATTCATAGGCTTAAAGGCATAGAAATTGTTAATATTTTTTTGACTTGTTCAATCCACTAAATCATAATACATTTTGAAATTCCATCAATTTTAAAGGTTTTTAAGTTTCATTTAATCATAGATATCCACTATGGCATTCAAATTTTAAAATAAAACTAAAATAGTTTTTAAAAGATTCAATTACATATCTATGTGGTAAGTTGTATAGTACAACATAGTGTGTATATTCTTTTTTATCACTTTTTGCATTGGATTTACTATTATAAGTTTCAAATACTTACATAGATGTTTCTATTTAATTTGCATTTATTTATTTTTCTTTTGATTTTTAGGAGGAAAAGAAATAGATAAATGAAGTAAGGAATAATGAGTAATAAAAAAGTTGATGATTGTATTAGGTGAAAAAGAAATTGAAAAAAATACTCCACAATTTTGGCAATTCAAAAAAATTCAATAAGTGGAAATAGATAATATCTTTTAAATTTGTATTCATTGCAAATTGGATAGACAAGATCTTTTATGGTTGTCCTCTTACTTTTTCTCATTGATCTATATATTTTATCAAGTGTTTCTAAAAAATATAATAGTAGCTCTAAAAAACATGAAAGTGTAGAAGTGTTACATTTATTTTATAGATTTATTCATCAATTCATCAAAACATATTCAAAATAAATGTTTTAAACTTGCAACACTAATAGTGGGGTCATCCCACAAAAAAGGGTTACACTTTTTGGTCAAACTTGACATTGAAATCATCTTTTTTAGAGAAAACTTCACTTTCTGACACTTATAGTAGGTAAACTATTAGGAAATTGGAAATGATGTAAACTAGTGATTTGTGAGATTTTTTCTATAGATTTTAAATGCATTTCTTTTGAAAAAAATTGAAATTAAATTGTAATTTTTTTGTGTCTCCCTTGATAGCTAGTTTTTAATAGTAAACAACATTTTTAAAAAGTGGTGTGTACTTCGGCAAGCATAACTTTTTTTCTACAAAGGATAAAACTATAATTCTTTTGAATTTAGGTTGGTAACACAAGTATCTAGGGCTTTCATTTTGTTTCATAGCATTTTGTTCAATAATTTTCTTTTAATTATGTTTTGAAGTCAAAACATTTATAATTTAGACATAGGTGCACTTCGGAATGCATAACTTTTTGGGTATGTATTGAAATTCAATTTTTCTTTTTTTGTTAGAACGTGGACATCAATACCTAGTGGATATATATTTTTCAATTTTTTTCTCTCAAATTTACTATTTTTCCACAATGATTTTTCATCGAACTTGACATTCGGTGAAAAACCTATGTACAATAAAACTAAAAAATAAAATATAAAATAAAAACAAAATATATTAAATTTATAGTTGCTGGAAAGCACGTTTCGATCACTACAATCATCCAATTTGGTTTATCAAGTTGACTCCATTTGCACCTCCTTCCCAAACTTCGATAGTCAAAAAAATGCATAAATTTTGAAATGGTGGAGGGGAAGGTAAAAAGAGGGGGTTCATTAGAACCCCCTTCTAATGAAGGGGGTTCATTCGAACCCCCTTCATTAGAAGGGGTAAACCATTTCAATTTTTTTGATGAGCATTTCTAATTATTCTTTGTTCAAAAAATTGTAACCCACTATTGTGGATTTACCTAGCAATAGTATCAGCCACTAACTACCAATACAAATCATGGTACATCGAATGAGAAACTCAAGTAGTACAAAAATTGCAGAATGTATTCCATATTTTCTCATTGTAGCCCACACCCAAAACAATGCTTTCAAGTGAAATATATGCAACAATAGTAATATGGGTGAAAATTGATTAAAAAATGAGAGAGGAACTAGGATCCTTCCTTTCTGAAAAGTACTAAATGTATTCCTTCATCTCAATTATTACCTATATTCAACTATTCTTATACTATATCACATTGGACTCAAATTAGCTTAAGGTAGTATCTCATCTTATTATATCCTATTGAACATTTTTACTACCAATCTTAAATACACCTTCTTTGTAAGAGTTATGTGACACTAATATTGTCCATCACCTACTTATATGCAAGAGAGAGGTGTCCTTTGATATGTGTGCAATTCTTTGTTCAAGAAAGGGAGATGAGAAGTCTTTCCAAAGTCCCTTTTGTGGAAGATGTGTCCCAAGGGATGGTAGACATCATAACTAGTACATGTAAAAACATTTACAAAGAATTCAAAGTTTTCCCATGAAAAACTTGTCAACAAGGTTAGGTGACAAGTCCATTGTCACAATCAATGCCTATATTTGATGGTCATATATTTTTGTTATAAAATATAATGAAATTTTCAAGAGATTGTATTATATGAAACAATATTTTTTTCTTGTGTTGTCAAAAATTATAAAGGTTTATAGTTGTATACATATCTAATTTATATATTATTTTCCCAAATACAATATGCCTTATCATTTGGAAGGTAGATATGATTATATAATCATCACAAAATATTTTCTTGAAAAGTAGGGTTGACCATCAATTTTAGGCCTTTGTCACACTATAAATTTGAAGTCAAGAGAATGACCAACAAATAAAAGAAATAGCTATCACCATTGGTGTGAAGATATAGGAAGATTGTTTTCTAGTGCATATTAGACCCAAAATTTTTATGAGCCCTCTATTAGTTAATTAGTCAATTTTGGAGAAGACCATGACAAAGATTAAGAATACACTTTGAGAAGCCCACAAGCTTCCCTTATAGCTCATTTCTACGTTGTAAATCTTCCAAATAATATAGAAGATAGAAATATATAGTAAATAATTATGAAAAAAATTGTATCTCTATAGGTATTTTACTTGTTAATGTTTGTAAATAAATGCTAGCTATGATGGATAACCAATTGATGACCTATATTTATGAAATACAATGTAGTAAATTAATGTATTATAGAAAGGAAAAGGAATATTAGCCCCTATATTCCTCTTGGATCTCCTGGGTGTCTTACTTTGGGATATATAACTCAAATGGGTAGGAATCCAAATGAGACTCTATGAGACTCTCCTTACCTACTTTTTTGACATGAAAAATTTAGTGGTAGTTTCCACTAATGAAATAAAAAAGGAGGTCCTCTAGAAAAGGAGGATCCTTTCTAGGTGAATGATCATGAAAATAGCCAAGGTTCTTTCACATCAGACATCCTCTACATAATGGAGTCAATGCATACCTTACTAGTGGAAGTTTCTAGATGCATTTCCACTACAAAAATCATGGTTTCTCAGAAATTCTAAGATCTATAATATCTTCAAAGAGAGAAAGTATCTAAAATGATTAGAATGATTTACAAAGACAAGGTAATTTTTTTAAATGGAGCATGTTTCCTTCTATGTGCCTCTCAACCTCATCACCAATATGATATTTAGTAGAATCAAATGCAATTAGATATTTTAGCTACCATGAATCTAGTTATAAGATTTATTTTATCTTACATTTTAATTCGTTTAAATGATCAATAAATGTTTTCCATATATCATAATCACCTATCTAGTATTAACCTATTCACACCTATCTTAAGTTTACTTAGGCTTCTTTTTAATTGTGTGCATGAGACATGTTTTTCATGACTTGAGACACCTATTCACATGTGCTCTTCCACTTATCAAGTGAGCTCACAAGTGTCCCACTCATAGAGGGGTATTCAATAATTGAGTCCTACCTTCCTACCTCCTCATCCTTTCTTATATATGAAAGGCTTGATCATTTTATCATACACTCTTCATTTTAAATTGATATACATTCTACTGTGCATATTTTATTCACTTGTGGAATTTGTTTCATGCTTTCATATCTTGGCATTCTCCAACAATATGGAATTTTATACAAGTCCTACTACATAAATGCAAAATATTTTGGATTATAATAGTGTTAATTCAATTCAACCTAGGGACACATTAAATTAAATATGAAGTGAGTGTTAAGGATATTGTAGTATTATTTAACTAGGTCAAGGTCACCCAAGAAATAGTAATTTGGGTAGATGAAGTACTAAAATGAGAATATGATAAGAATATTTACATAGAACCTTATGCAAAGTGGCATAAAAGTGAGAAGGAAACATACTAAGGATATGCACATTTCCCTTCTACAAAAAATATTTTCTTCAAAATGCTAAGAACCTTGAGGTTTCTTCTTATAAATATTTATAAATACAAAAAATTTAAGTGCGTGACCATTAATAATCATGTCTTTTAGAAGTGTGGGTATGATACAAGCCACATAATTAGTTAAGGTCAAAGGTGTTGAAAAATTAAAAGAGTGGAATGTTAAATTTAACTTTCTTATATACATGTTCTCACATATTGAAAAAATGTTATTATGTGTGAAATTTTTTCCTACAATTTACTCTTTGAGTAAAAATTAAAAAATTAGTCAAAGTTAGGGGCATTGCAATAACATTTGAAGTGTAAAATATCAATAGAAATATGGAATAAAATGAGCATACATCATAGAACTCATTCAATTAACATCTATACAAGTAAGTTATAGAATGGTTAAAAATGAGTACCCAACCAAAATAATGTTGAAATAAAGAAAATCTATTAATAAGTGTAAAATATAAATTAGTTTTTAAATGTAATTTAGAGAAAAAATAAAGAACTTATAAAATATACAAAAATAATTAATATACACTTTAGTATTGGTTATTTTAAATGATAAAATATTTGAGAAGAAAACCCAAAACCAAATTCTATTATCACTTAGAGTAAACATTATCTAGTACATGTAGATGGACTATAGTTAAAATAAAGGAATTAAAGTAGTAACACTTTTTCTAACAACTAACACAAGAACATGACTATTTACATGAGACAATAATCAACCAATCCTCCTACCACATCAACAAAATACAAATTAAAAAATCAAATTGTATTTTAAAAATAGCACTTTAACTATCAAACCCTATCCTAAATCTATCCAAAACTTATTATAAAGATCAATACATACCTGGATTGATGATGAGAAAGAAAATTAGTTATCCATCCCCAAGTTACCATAACTTCTCCCACATGAAATTCATTAAAGGCACAACTTGACTTCCCACAAACCATAATATTTCTGACATTCCATGGGATACATTGACCAAAGTGGATATTTTGAGTATAAGTCAGTGATTAATTATTGCCATCAAATTTGAACCACAAAAATTTCTTAGCATGCATAAAATCTAATATAGCTAAGGGATAGGGGTTGATTGTGGGTCATATATGTATCATGGGGATGGAAGTTGATAGCTTGAGCCCCACTTAATAACAATAAAACACCCTTTTTCTAAATCTCTTAATACTAATATGATAGGACAAATATATGCTAAATCATAATTATATCCTATCTTGGGTAGAGTAAATATTTTCCACCTTCCCAAAATTAGGTGAATGCAAATAGATATATATATATATATATATATATATATATATATATATATTTCCATAATATATTCTTATCTTTCACCTTTGAAGTTCTCTTGAAATTACATTAACACTCAGCTAAAACCACATGTGATATGGCCTTACCATCCACAAACTTTTTTTAAAAATGTCCAGCATCACTTTTCTATAGAATTAAATGTTCTTCACTCTAATTCAATATAAAAAGGTTGGAATTTAAATTTAAAAAGAAGGAAAAAATGTTCGCTTAACAAGGGCTCAAGACTTCCATGCCCATGAGTCATTACAAGTCTGGTTAGATTGATGACACAAGATCATTTTTAGCTCTTTTATTACTTCCTCCATTTGTCCTTTAGAATTTGTTGGAAAGGTAGGAGAAATGATGAAAGAAAGATGGGGCTAAGATTAAAAATGGTAGTAGTAGCTCTAGTAGTGGTGTTAACCAACAAGGGGGAAGAGGCAGATTTTCGGGGAAAAATGCTTAGGATCATTAATGTTTTGTGCACGGTATTAACATAAAATTAAAAACTATAATAAACTTTTAAAATTGCCTAAATTTCTTTCACAATATAAATTTAGTTTAGAATACTAATTTATGCTTAAATATTTTTATAAGGAAGAAATTAATTAATTAAATTATCTTTAGTTATGTTAGAAGATATTTGTACATCAAAAAATCTATATCAACACCAAAAAATTCATATTATAATTATATATACATACATACATACATACATACATATAACCAAAATTATAAAAAGGAAAATATAAGTATATAATATTATTTATTTTTTAACTAAAACAAAATAAAATATCTCTTTAGTAAATAAAACAACTCTCACTAAAAAATAGAACTTCAAATAAAAATAAAAATAAAATAATCAAATGCAAATAATAAATTAAAATGTAATATTTCTTAAGTAAATAAATTAAGTCAAACATTTTTTTAGATGTATTTAAGATATTTATACTAATATTAATGCTTATGTAAATAAAAAATTCAAAATAATTTAAATAGATTTATATCTATATTAATATTATGATTTTGTACATAAAACTATCATGCCTATCTTTAAAAAAATAGACATCTTAAGAATGTATTTTTTCAATATTCTACATAAATATTTCTAAAGAGTTGATATATTTATTTAAGAGATTTTTATTTTAATTTAAAACTATTATATATAGAGAAAGGGGAATTTGGTTTATTTTATTCAACTAAGATGTAGTTTACTTAATTCAAATCTAATACACAAAAGAATTATATATTTTTAGTTCTATAATAATATGTTGGTTATTTATTTAAAAGAAATTAAACACATTTATACATGAGATACTTTTATATTAGTGTATAACATCTCTTGACGTAACAATTAAACAAACATATTTAAAAATAAATAAAAATAAAATAAAATTATTTGTTACTTGACAACTTCAAACACCAAAATTCTCCCTATTAGCTACCAAAACATATGCATTATTTGGTATTTTGGCATAATAAATGCCAATATACTAGTTGTTTCCAATTGAGCTAAAGAATCCCAATTTAAATTTGCCAATATTTAAAATTATTGTCATATTTCTAGTGAGGTTCTATAGAAATTCCTTCACAACTAAATATTTTTATAGTCATAGGTTTTGTATGCACCATAGAAACCATATTGAGACATGCATCTCTAGGCACAAACTAGAACATGCACCAATTACTACTTTGAAATGCATATAATTGTCTTTATTTGAAGTTAGTTACAAAAAACCATGTAAGTGTGTTGAAGGAAATGATATGTAAATCAAATACAAACCAAAGCTATCATTTCCAATGTTGAGATAGCATATTTCTTTTTTTGCAATTTCTAGAACTCAACTAAAAATTTTGCCATCCCAAGTTTAGTCTCTATGCTTGAGTCGTGCAAACCAGAGAACACACACATAATGCGAATAATTTTTTTTTTTAAAATAATAAAAGTAACATGTAATAACATTAACCAAAATCACATAGCATAACACATAACATTAATACACTTGGTTCTCTGGGGCACGCGAGGTTACATTGCAACCACAAAACAAATAAAGATAATGAAACTAACATAACCATTTAATTTATGAAAACCATATACAATGATACAACTGATAGCCATGATGCGAGTATGACAACATCGCATAATTACATCCATGATAAATCTTTTAACATGATCCAATTCAAACCTAACTATTACATCATTGAAATAATATTACATTACAATTTTCTTTGATACATGAATTACATTGAATTTCCCAACATGGGGATTGATACAAGAATAATGAACATGAAGTACAACTGATCACTGGAACATCTGCACTGCGGAAAGCTGAGAAGACAAGACGCTGATGGGGAACCCAACGGGTGCGGAGCACGTTCCACCCAACCATGTGAATTACAAAGTAACTCACCCCCCGTGCTCAGAGGTGACGAGGAAGTGAACCCGACCATGAATGTCAACCGACTCAACCACAATATGATATGAAACAAATACAACTCAAATATGCAATGCACAACCATCAACGTTCTCAAATCACATAACAAGTAAAACCAAGAACTCATCACAATAACATGAAGTACTAACACTTAACAATCATGAATCAAAATCACAAGAATTCAAATAAACATTATAAAGAGATAACATGAAGTACTAACACTTAACAATCATGAATCAAAATCACAAGACTTCAAAGAAACATTAAAAAGAGATAACATCCAGAGACAACAACAACAAAACAACAAGGGTGTCAAGTGGAGAGTGTCATCGCATAGCTCTCATGGGATTTCCTGGCCCTTCCTCCAACTGAGGCGCCGGCACCCATCTATGGATATCCTGGCCCTTCCTCCTAACTGAGGCGCCTGCACCATAGGGTAGCTAATGCGGAGCCAATAGTCTCTCGTGAAGACGAGACTATGACTATGCCGACCACGGCCTTCTCAGTCTATCACTAGTCTAAGGTAGCCCTAATGCATAGCCGAGGAATCCAATGTTTTATTATCTTGTGTTTTTAAACTACCCAACCCCCTAAATCTATTATTTAGGTTATCACTTGTTTAGCTTACTCATTCGTGGGTTATCCTGAGCCCTTCCTCATCTTGAGGCGCCGGCGCCCACGAAGAGCCACTCTCCCTATGACCCCTAACATATCTCCAAAACAGGCAAGGGTTGAACTAAACATAAAAACATAATACTCAAACAAACTCATGCGAGGCATTAACCCTCTCGCAATAACTCATAACCAAAAGTCTAACCAACTGTTCAACCCTTCCTAACGTAAAACAATAACGCTCAAAAGCATAAACAAGAGAAGAATAACACTCTAAAACAACAAGCCTCTGGAACCAGGGTTAAAGTACGATAGGGTTCCCACATAGACATCACTAAACGACAAGAACACATAAAAATAAAACTCACATTACATTTTGCAAAGTTACACCATTAAGTTTGATTTTAACCCCAATTAAATAACTAAATATGCTTATCTCAAAAGAATTCACCATTACAACCAAAAGCTAATTTTTGTTAAAAAATATTTGTTCACCAAAACCATTAATAAAAAAAAAACCCTATTTAAATATGCAAATGTCCATATAAAACATTATTTAACATTTCAAATATATATGCCAAAATTATATGTATAAATATTTTTAAAAACCTAATTCACAATATTACATAAAATAATTTATAATCATATATATATTTTTAATAAACTAAATTATAATTATTATATTTAATAACTTAAATAAAATAATTATAATTTTAAATTTGACAAATTGAATATTCCCCATTAAATAATAAATAAAAACATATATATATATTTATATATATATATATATACTTATATATATAATAAAAATAAAAAAATAAAACAAAATAAATAAAACTTAAATAAAACCACAAATGTGAAATAACAAAGGCAGATTGCAACTATGTTGTGATTTTGTACACATGACCCTTCACGGTTTTAACATTACTGCTTGACCATAAAGAGGCCCTGTACCTGTTGATCGTGGAATCTTTGTACAACGATTGGCATGGTGAGAATGCGACCGGCCATTAAGCCCCCACTCCCCAAACATATACATAATAAACCAAAATCAAAGGCGGTGCCATGAAAGAGTGCTCCTAACCTAAACATATCGTAGACATGAATCCATTATTAGTCTTGGTGTCAGTGACCACAATTAAAAATACTAAAAATAAAAATTGATTTAAATAAAATCTCCAATATATAAATTAATACGCACAAAACATTTAATTCATAAATATGTATATATATATATGAAATTTGTATATATATATATATATATATACTTAAAATATATACATTTAAAGATTACAGATGAATAATTTATTCAGTTACAGACACAGAGGTTAGTAAAATAATATAAACATTATATTTATAAACATTATATATATATATATATATATATATATATATATATATATATTATTTTCATAAATATAAGGAAACAAAGCGGTGGCCAGTCACGGAGAGAACCGAGGTTTGTAAATATTAAGAAGAATAGAGGAAAATACAGAGAATAACATAGAACAATCATATTAATAAAACTTCAAACTTTATTATTCTCTACAAAAATTACCTTTTTAAAATCCTCATATTAATAAACTGAATCTTTCAGAAGATAAAGGTTTCTAGATTTGACAGATTTTGCACAGAATATTAACTATGGTTTTCTTTGTTTTCAATCTAATAATTTGCCCTAGTTATCAATTCAACAGAAGTTTTCTATAATCACAAAAAATATTTTTAATAACATTTATTTCTTCTTTTCAGAACAAACAGAAGGGTATGAGAAGAGAACAACGAGAGGAACCTGGAGTCCAATGCAAATTTGAAGATGCCTGCTTGACTCTGATGCTCTCGAATCTGATTTCAATCCTTAGTCCAGAACGAACTCCACCTTCACTTGAGCACTTCAACTTTCTGTTCTTCTGTGTGTGTGTGTGTTTCTCAAAATTTCATGATTAAATAAAATATATTCCTCCTCTCTCCCCAAAGCTCTCCAAAAAAAATCACAGAAAAAAGAAAAACAATTCTTTTAAAACAAGCTTTTTTCCCAACTCTCAAATCCTATTGGCTCACACTGTCTTTTTAATTCTTTTGATTTATTTTATTGCTTTAATTCCTGTTTTTCAACTTTTCTTGCAACTCACATTACAAATTTATTTAAAATAGTTTATTCTCATAATTATCCACCTCCAATTTATTTAATTAAAATAATTAAGCATATTTAATATTTAATTATTATTCAATTGCAATATATGATTTTCAAAAATAATTAAAATAATTAAATATTTAATTACGATATAATTCAACATTAAAATAATTAATCTATTTCAATCATTAAGATAAATCATAATTATCAATGCCCACATAAAATAAGACAAAACACAAACACAACAGACAAAGACGACAATTACACAACATCGACTATACCAACAAATGAGACAACCTGACATCATGGAACGGGAGGACTTCATCGTCACCTCTGTATCAACATTTATCCATTGGGTTATTTGGTGCTCGCCCTGTCCTGCCGAAGCAGGTGGAATCGAGACTTATACCTGCAATCCTGCATACAAACGAAGTTGTGTACATGTGCATATAAACATATATATCAAAGCATTAAATCAAGTTACTGCATTGTGAGAAGGAATTGCAACATAACAGGGCACTCGCGAACGAGTGATGCTATATTGTCCTTCGTCACACTTATTCTAACAATTAAAGCATAATCAATGAATTACATTTCTAACTAACTATCATCTCATAGCATATTAAATTAAAACACTGCATCATATCATAATTCATAAAATTAACAGATATAATCAACCATAATGTCAAATAAGGTAATCATGTCCAAAATGAAATAACAACATCATCTAGCATCTAACTAACCATATCAAACAATAACAGTATCATCGTAGTATCTGACTAACCACATCAAACAATACAGTATCATCATAGTATCCAAGCAAAGCACGTAAAACAATAAGTCTAGATAGTATGAGGGGTATTACATCCTCCCCCCCTAGGATATGGCTTACTCCTGGAAGCCATTAAATAACAGAATAAAAAGAAAAATTAAGATTCTTAAATAAGGGAGACATCCTCCCAAGACGCCAAGATCACAACGTTTAGGACACCATCGAAACCTTTCGAGCTCACTCGCGAGCTCCGAAGCCAGAACTTCGTCCTCTACCAGAAGTCTCTGCAACTGCATCCTGGTACCCAGCCTGACGATTGTCGACAACGGAAAACACTCGATGAGATCTACCTGCATCTCCCACAGTCGGCTCCGAAGCGGCAGGTCTCTGATTAAATCCAGAAGTGCTCTTCTATGGACACACTCTAGCGATATGCCCTTGTTGCCCACATGAGTAGCAACCAGTACCTCGGCCAAATCCTCTGCCCTCGGATGGAGCATTGGATTGTTGAAAGCTTGCTCAACTCGGCGCTGACTGAAAACTAGGTGCAGGCTGAGCAAAACGTTCCTGTCGAATTTGGTGCCTGATCCTGTTCCGATCCCTACGAGACTGCGAATTGCCACCTTGCTGAGATTGAAAGTTTTCATACTTCGGCTGCGATTGTTGTTGTTGATGCTGCTGTTGTTGACGTTGCTGACCCCCTTTCATTAAAATATGAATTAACAGTTTTTGGGGGTTGCATGGATTGGAGATTTGGAAGATAAGTGAGGTTGTGCCTCATGAGCAGGAGATAAAAGGAAAAAAATTAAACAATCCACGCCAATGAAAGTAGAGAGGATTGCACAATAGAGTGGAAGAGAGCTGAGTAGGAGGTGCTATTCAAGGAATAGGAGTGTGTATGTTGATTCCTTTGTAAATAGTAGGTTAGGACTACATAATAGAGTGGAAGAGAACTGAGTAGGAGGCGCTATTCAGGGAATAGGAGTGTGTATGTTCCACCCTTTGTAAATAGTAGGCTAGGTGTTTTGGGTTTCTTATCTTTTAGTTTGCTTCATTCTTTTAATTTTTTGTCCATCATGTGTTTTCTTATACTTCACAACTAGTGACTGTATTACCCATGGACAGTCATAAATCTTGTTTTTTGGGTTCTTTAGCATCCTTTATAGTATTTTTCCCTAGTTAGAGCCAATTGTTACGTCATGTTTCATCAAATCCTTTTGAGCCTTGCTAAAAATTGGAGAAGTTCATCATTAGTCATTCAATTTCGATAAGGTTCTTAGAACCTTGTCAATTTTTGACAACATTTTGCTAACCATGTGTTATCCTGACAACTTGTTAAAGGTTCATATTATTTTTGATGTGTTGGTCATCACTTAAGTTATAATAATATCATTAGCTTTCGATGAGGCTTTCAAAACCTCATTGGGTTTCGATAATGTTTTCCTAACCTAGTCTAAAGCCAACACGAGTAGGGAAAGTTGACCCATTCAATCAAAAGTGGAGAAATTGAAGACAATAAAGAAGCATTTAGGAACTTATTGAAGGTTTTGAAACCTTTGTTAGAAGTTGAAAGGTTTTAGAAAAAAAGCATTAAACTCCAAAGGGTTGCGGCATCCTTGGGATGGTGAGTTATTTTATTTTGGCTTCTATGATTTCACAACCATCATCAAGACCAGACATGGTTTCCACAACTAAGTCCAGAGTCAAAAAATCTTAATACTTTGGTTCCACCATGAGCTCTCATAAAAGTTTGGAAAGATTGAAGGCATTGAAGTTTAATTTTGGAACTTCCTAGAGGTTTTGAAACCTCTATTGAAAAATTCAATAAGGTTTCCACAACCTTGAGAAAAGTTGTCAAAAATTCATTCAAAAATAATTATAAATTCTCATTTGAAGCTCACATTCTGAATTTGGAAGAATATC
>VDFB02056487.1:0-44796 GCA_007258455.2 Sequoia sempervirens | reverse complement strand
AAAGCCAAGAGATTGGAGGTGAGCACCTGGAAACTTATGGAGGCTTGGATGAATTCTTGAAATGTTGTAAACACTAAATTTAATGCTCATTGGGACTCATATGCTAGTCTGGGTGATGGCTAGGTTTTCTATGCCAAAACTAGAATCTGATAGTGCCTGATTTGAATCTCTTGAAACCTTGAAAATTGGAAGTACTAGGACTCATACACCAGAGGTGGCATATCAATCCTAGTGTTCATTTTTGGAAGGTTAAGGTTTGATTCTTCTTTCTAATGTCTTCTCTCTCTACCACACCTTGTTTCCAAATCTGAAATCCTGATTTTAGACTTGTAGATGAATTTTTGTGAAGATAGCAACCTTATAAGTGAAGGGACAACTCCAACAACTTCCTTCAAGCTTGTAACATAATCTTCAAAGATCCTTCAAGCTCCAAGACACCTAGATCTATAATAAAACATGTCTAGAGAGAGGAAAACTTGTTGATTCTTTAGTGAATGGGGGTTTTCCTTGGTCAAACCCCTTTGAGGTAATTAAACCAAATGATTAGATAATGAAATAAGGACATGAAACATGAAACATGAACAATAATACCTTGAATGATGTTGTGTAAATATGAAATATAACATGAAGTGGCCATGAAGAATATAGATCTAGATCTTGAATATGGATATGAAACAATTCTTGTAAATGGATCTTCAATGCTACATCACAACACTAGCTCAACAACATGATTGATGCTTGATAATCTTGACATGATGATAGATCTTGAATTGCTACAATAATTGATGAAGAATTCTACCCTTGAATGCCTTAGAAACACTATTGTAAACTCTCTTGATGCTCTTGTGAAGTCTTTGAATACTTAACTCTTGAGTTATTCACTTGATATTATGAAGGATTAATGAAATAATGGTTTGAAATCTTGTTTATGTAGGCAATGTACCAAATTTATTGTTTATAAGATCCTAGAGGCCAACATTCAAAAAATAATAATTCAAAACCCTTATTTCCCACTCAAAACTCAAAAAAAGGGGCCAAATAGGACTCATACACCATATGTGGTGTACAAGTCCCACCTGGCTGGGACACATACACCCAAGGTGGCCCGTATGGGTCCCACAAGGCTTTTTTAGAGAGAAACTGGCGAGGAGATGAGAAATTAAGTCTATTTGTTGGTCTTGTCAGGATTTTGATTGAAATAAGCCTTGAGATGCATAATATAGGGTCTTAGGGGCCTATTAATGATGATATGATGGCCATAAATGCAATAGGGCCCAAAAATCAATGTGAAGTTACAAATAAATATACTTTACAACATCAAATTAAGGCAAAAATAGGTCTTTCTAGCTTGAAAGGGCCCAAAATACAATGTGAATGTGTACAACACATTACAACACTAGATTAAGGCACCATTAGGTCTAAGAACCCTAAATTTAATGTGAAGGTGTAAATGAATACACTTTACAACACTAAATTAAGGAAAAGTTAGGTTTATTTAGCTTAAAAAGGACCCAAGACCTAATGTGAATGTGTAAAACACATCACAACACTAGAACAAGGTGACCTTAAGTTCATTTTCTCATTAATCACCCCCAAATCAAGCAAGAAAAAGGGATAGTTTTTTTGTTGTTACATTAAGCCCCCACTTTAGTAAGAGGATGAAATTTCTTCAAACTTACATTAAAGTAGAAATTCAAGAGGGGTCCAAGCATACCAATGTGGATGAAAAAGGATGAAAAAGATTAAAGGAGGTGACCAAGCCCCCATGATACAAGATACTGCACCAAACCAACATAAGCACAAAATGACACACACAAGGTGTATGATATGCAACATGAAGATACACAAACATGCAATGCAATTGCGAACTTGAAAGAAAAAACAAAAATAAGAAAAATAAAGAGGTGGATCAAAGTAGCGACCATTTTGTCAACATGGCCGATGGATCGGATCTAGCTATATTTCTCAAAGATGCGCTCACTCAAAGGAAATGAAACCTTAAGCTATCAGTTGGGTGAGTATCTAAAGAAAGGTGATACACATGCATGCAGTCCGGTATGCTCTCCCATAGACAAGCAGAGAGTGACTAAAAAAAAGGGGGAGAGTCATACCTCCCGAGGACTTCTCATCCAAAGTCACCAAAGTTATACCTCGCGAATGCTTTGATAAGGTTCCACGTAGAACTTTTTGGAGCTTCATGAGGGCAAGAAATCTTAAGTATGTGCTTGGAACTCATGAACAAACAAAACTGACTCCATAGGTAAGAAAAGTGTATTATGCAAGATTAATACATATAGAAATTATTATAAACACAAAATGGGTATAAGGAAGGAAAATTCAAGGGATTTTCTTAGTTCATTCTAAGATCTCTTCTTAGAGACATCATTTTGATGTCTCCATGAAAGCGATATAAGCCAAAAGAAATATCATGCTTTTCGAGGAGATATCCAAGCCCAATAACACCACCAAGAAGAGCACACATTGCAATAGAAATCACACAATGAAACATAAGTGTTGATGTATGCACCCAGTTAAAAGAAATTTCTAACACTATTACTATGAGAAATTTCTTTAAAGTAGAAGAAGACATGAGAGCTTATTCAAAAATCCCTATGCTAAGTCATATGTTTCCAATAAGCTACATCATGGAGAGAGAATGGGTTGCCCCTGGAGTATAGGAAAATGCATACCCTTGAATTTTCACACTATTTTGGGCCCACCTTATTTTGTTTATCCCTATTTATGTCATAATTGGTCCTATTTTGCATCCACAAGCCTAATAAATTATATCATTTTATGGCTAATCCCGACAAACATCAAAGGGGAAATGTTAATTTAATAATTATGGCTATGTGTCCCTGATTTTTGGGTCAGAACTAAGACACCACCTAGGGTGTCTCTCCTCCAAAGGTATTGGGACCCTCTTTTCAAATGTGCCTTAAAGTGCCTTGTTATGGGAGTTCATGCCCCGAGTTTCATGCCTCGGGACTAAGATGCCAACTAGGGTGTCTTAGTCCCCCTTAAGTTATTTTTGAGATTTAATTTTAAATATTGGCAGGATTTAGGCTCCTTTAATTAATGATTTCATATTTCAGCTTGTTGTGATGTAATTTCAATATATTAAGCATAGATAAGTATAAATACAAGGCTCCTTCTCTCATATTTTCACCTAGAAATCTAACAAGCAATCAAGAGATCCAAGACATTAATACTTTTGTGAGAGAATTCCTAATTTAGCATAATTGAGTTCACAAGAGCCTTTAAGAGAAATTCATCAAGCATTTGGAGCCATCATCAAGATTCAAGCATCATATCAAATATATTCTTGCATCATGTGTGTTTTTGAGTTAACATTTGTGATGTAGGGTTTTGACTCATGCAAGCAATTGAAGTCAATATCTTTCAAGCATTCTTTTGTATACACTTAAAAATGGTCTAGAAAATCCAATTATTTAAATATGATTTATTTGATTAATTAACCTTTAATTCCTCTACTATTAAATAAATAGAAATATTTATTTGTATAGTTCACATTTAATTCTTCTATCTTTATTATATTATTTAATCTTAATTAAATAAACACATTTAATACTTTGTTTTATTTAATTATTATTATCGAGTTCTTCTATAATTATATTCTATCTTAATCAAATCATTTCATCAAATTAAATAAACACGTTCACATACTTTGATTTATTTAATTATCATACTTCTTCCATATTTATTTAATAAACATAGACTTCTATAGTTTTTTTTATTAAATTAAATATCTTATTTTCCTAGATGGAATGAATCTAAATATTCAATTAAAATATATTCTACACCTAATCATATCCACCTACCAAATTAGATATGAAGTGTCTAATTTAATTCATCTCAACCTTTACGGGAAAATTTGGAGATACATTTGTAGGAAATCCTCTTCATCTTTCTCCAATGATTCTTCCTATCTTCTAGCTGAGTGTTTTCTAGGGAGGAACAATCACCATGATTAGCTCAGGCTTCTTCATCCTTTACCATTCAATCCTCGAGATAAAATCCATACCTTTGTTATGCTACCCCTTCATAAATGTGTTGTTGTAAATCTATAAATACAACCCCCTTCTACAGGAAATGCATCCCAACCTTGTGGAAACCTACTCTACAAAAATACCAATTGAGCAATCAAGCATCTTAGCGATATCAATTATCATTTAGCAATAGAAATAACAATCATATCATTTTATAATAGAATCAATATCATGGATTTTCATTTAGCTACATCATAATTTATTGTAGCTTTGTTCATCAAGTTTCATGTCAATTTATATTATAGTAGCTTCATCATTATCATTTAGATATCATCATATATGATTAGATTATTACATTTAGCAACATCTCATTCTCTAGATTGGCATTTTAAAAATCATAATGCTTAGAAAATTTGAGAGCCCTATGACTTAATAAATCTTTGGAGATAGAGAACAATGTGACGCTTTCAATGGTCTTCCCATGTTAATTAGATTAATTATTGTTGATTCTCTTGATATAATGTCTTATTAAGAAGTGTTTATTGATGGTGTTTTCTGCACAACAACTCAGAAAGAATATGATATTCTATCTCTCTTGAAAGATAAATCTCTATCAGCAAGCCTCAAGAGATAACCCCAAGGTCTCTAATGTCAGGTCTTGACAATGCATAAACAACTCAGTGATAAATGTGAAAATGTTGGTAATCACAAAGGGACCTTACTATAAGAAAATATTGAATCTTTAAATTTATCAAATCTAGCAATATGATGATACTTCAATCCTAGATTTAACCCAAATGATAAAAATAGAAAAAGAGATAAGGTTTCAAAGAGATTCCTAAATTTAAAACTACTCCTAAGATTAACAATGCAAATGACAAAACACTTGAAATGGACCAATCCCTTAGAAATTGATTTCTACTTGACCCAGATGAATCTACAATCTTACAAAAATAGTGCAATCTTCCAAGGCTTTAAATATTTTCAGATCATGAACATTCATTCAAAACAACCCTATTGCAATCAAAATGAATAAACCTTCACAATTGAACTAAGCTCAATGAATATAACAGTCCAGGCTAACTTTGCAAAGCAACTAACAATCAGTTGGTTGTGAAAAGTATGGACCAGAGATTGCTACAACACTTCAAGTACCAAATCCAAAGATAGATTCATAAGAACCATGCCAGATAAAATTCAACACAAGAAAGGCACCAAATCACAATGTCTTCACTTGCATTAAATTACCCAAAGTAGCAACAATTCCAGTATTCTGTTATAGCACTTGCTTGCTTGAAAATAAAAATAACTCCTAACTATAACTCTTGCTATATTGCTTAATTCGCTCCAAAATAAAACTATGTAGCACTTGCAAATGAGGAAGAATGCTATATTAATAGAAACTCCCAAGATATGTTAGCCTAGTTAGGGTTTACAATAATAAACGACCACAAACAAGTCAGCCAAGAGGAAATTCGAAATAAACAAAGTGGACATTAAATGCAAGTATTCCATCTAGGTCGGCCTGGGGTCTCCAACAAAGCTCAACCCAATGCATGTGAAGGAAGGAGAAATAATAGGAAGCACAAATTTTGATGTAGAAATGCATTAACTTCTTCCCCCCTTATCTTTATTTCACTCCACCCTATCATGCACCATCAAAAGTACCCTGTCCAAGTCGGCTATAGGTGGAATAGTCAAAACCTTAATTCTCCTCTCAATGGATTTAATTTCTTCTCTTGATTGCTCCACCAATTTATCCCATTCCACCTTCATGGTTTGATACTTATCCATTACTGCAATATAGGTGGCCGCATCATCCAACTGATGTTCAATAACTGGATCTTCATTGGTTGGAGAATATACATTTCGCCACCATTTTCTCAACTATTCTAAGCTCAAATTCTTTGGTGCAAACGTATTTCTCCTTGTCATCACCTCAAAGAAAGAAATGCATTTATTGTAGATATTAGTCAGGGTGTCCTCAATTTGCCTCTTCTTATTCACCTTCTTCAAAACCCTTTGCCTGATTTTCAAAACCTCAAACCACTCCCAAGGTTCTGTAGCTCTAGAGGAAGGAAGAATTCCATCACTCACCAACTTATCTTCAGTATACTCCATGATGGTCTTGGTTTTCTGCAATAGGAGATCTACATCTTCTTTATCTTGAGCCAATACATCTTTCAACCAATTTATTGACCTCATAGCATCTCCACAAGTTGAAAGGATGTCCTTGATAGAATTATCTCCCTTAGTTTCCACCCCTTATAACCAATTCGTTGTGGCAAGAGTAGTGGTCTCCATTCTCTCCAACTTTGTTATGGTTACTTGTGGCAAGAAACTTGCAACAGAAGATGAGGAGCTAATAGATTGCAAGGGCTTCATCAAGTCATGCAAGTGCTTCTTTAATTTCTCATTCTCTTTCTTCAATTCTTGCTTAGTTTGCACTTCTTTCCTCAACCTACCCAAGATCACAGCACTAGAGCCTTCATACTCCTCAATCTCTTGTTCCATGGAAGTAGGCCCTAGGTTGATGGTTTGCACATTATAATCACTTCTAGTTACATCATCCCTACTTTTATCAGGAGCAGGAGTAGCAATGTGGACCACCCTGTTATTTTTTTCATCTCTCTCAATCTTGGAGATGACCCTAGCTTTCTTCTTTCCTTTACCCTTTCCTATGTTCTCCAATAGCTCATCCCAATTGGGAGGGGTGTCATCCACAACAATCTATTTTCTCCTTAACTCCTTATCCAACCAACCTAGAATAGTAGATTCAAGTTGTACTTCACTCTGCCTAACTTCATCCTGTTGATCCCTGGGTGCATCTTCATTCAAATCATGTGGTGCAGGAGCACCCAAGCCCTTCAAGGAACACTTCAAGTGCCAAGAGGTTGCAGGGGTCTTGAAGACTTATAAACCACTCTAGAACATCAACTATGATATCTTGCAGCCTATAATGGCACTTGGCATGGATGAGAGTAGTTGGAAGATTAAAAGTCCTAAGGGTCCTGATAAGGACCCTAAGACCAAAATGCAATGTAAATGGGACAGTCATGTTTTAGTGGTTTAAATAGTGATCTAATGCTTAAATTGTGTCAAATAAGGTTGGAAATTAAGAATCCAATAGTTTTAGATAGTAGAGTTTAATAAATTGTAAATTGGAAGTTCAAATTTTTGAATTCCAACATTGGGCAAGAAAGTAGTTTTTTGATGTTTTAATCACTTTAATGTAAACTAATCAATCCAAAACAGTTTGAGAAGTTTGGGAAAGGTTATTCAAGGCCATATAAGTCATTTTTATGAAGGTTGGGTTGCTGGTACGGATTTTGTATGGACTGCTACAAGAAAAAGCAAAAAAATAGCAATTTCTTGCATTTTTCTTGTGTTCATTTGATGAAAACTTGATTTCCATTGAATATATGTCTATTTGGATGCTTTAGGAACCTATATTTACATGTTTTAAGGCCTTTTCATGCTCTGATAAGCAACAACAATCAATTCTTTGTATTTTATAACTAGCTGTCCTCAAGAAAAGTGCAAATTTTCATTGATTTTGAGGGTTTTTATGGATGATTGATCCATTTCAAGGTAGAATGATGTTGTAACCTTTGAAATGGATCACTTCTAACATGTATAATACAAAACTAACAAAATAATGTGCAGGAAGGAAGAATATCAAGGTGTACACCGAGTTGTCAAAGGGAAAAGTGTATGAAAATGGGGGCTAAAGTGTAGTAGTAGGAGATCTGCCTTAATAAGGGGTATCTTTTTGAGTTGGAATAGTTGAAAAATGTTGAGTTATTGGTGAAAAGTCCAAAAATAGGTTTTGAAAGTGTTGGGAAAGCTAGATTTTAAAAGGCCCTAGTTTTGAGGCAAGTTTTAGAGGGTTTTGTGTTTGAGTGTGTTAGGGGTGTCATAGAAGCCTAAAAACTTGGAATATTTGGTTTTGAGACGTTTTAAGGGACTGTTGAAAGTTTCATGGTTAGGGGATAAAGTTAGAGAGGGGTTTCTTTGTAAAAGTAGGCTAATTGAGTAGCCTTAAGCAGGGTAGGTGTATTGAAAGTATATGTTGGTCCAAAAGAATCACTATTGGTGTTTGGATATGTTGTGTAGGACCTAAAATGGTATCTCAATCCATATTTTATTTGGTAAGTGTTTTGGAAAGCTTGAGTGTAAAGTGGCTTAAACCAGGTTGCATATGCTACAAGGTAGGGCATGCTCATATGGTGGAATTTTGTTGAGTTATTTGAAACCCATTTTGAAGTTGATCTAATATTCATTTGTGAGTCATTTTGAGAAGGTTTCCACCTTCCTCTGCATCAGAGTGGTATCAGAGCAGTAAGTAGGTCCTTTAGGGATTGAAAAATCAACAATGGCACCTAAAAATCAATTGGCAAGAGAGTTGGAGTTAAGGGAAATATTGGAAAGGGAGAGAAGAGAAAGAAGGGAACAAGAAGCAACAAGAGCAAGAGAAGAAATAAAATGGAGAAGGGAGAGAGATACCATGCAAGCAAGGATAAATAACCTTGAGAGGAGTAGGAGGAAAGAAGAACAAGAAGACCAAGAAAACAATGATGAAGAAGAAGAGCATGTGAGGGTAAATCAAGAACAACAAGCAGATGAGACAGAGGACCCTGAGGAAAGGAGGTTACTGAGATTGTTGAAGGTAGTACAAGGTCATGGAGGAAAGGGTCTCATAGACTTGCCTATCTATCAGGGAAAGATGGATAGTGAGGAGGTGTTAGGATGGCTTGATGCCTTAGAGAACTATTTTGAGTTTGAAGAGATGGATGAAGAGAGGAAGGTTAAGTTTGCCAAAACTAAGTTGAGAGGCATAGCACTGACATGGTTGACTAGTTTTCAGAATGATATGATGGCTAGAGGATTGGCAAAAGTCTCTACATGGGCAAGGATGAAGAGTTCGGTCAAGGAACAATTCCTACCATCTGATTACACAATTCATGTGAAGAGGATGAGGCAGAATTTAAGACAAAAGGACATGGATGTGATGTCCTATACTGAGCAATTTCACAAGCTTAGTATTAGAGGAGGATATGAGGAAGAAGATGAGAAAGTATCCAGGTATATCAATGGCTTGAGGTATAATCTACAAGATGAGATTGGTTTGCAATTGCCAAGGACATTAGGAAAATGTTTTCAATTGGCCATTAGAGTTGAGGAAAAGGTGAAGAAGAAGTAAGAAAGATCAAGCAATGGTGGAAGAGGAGGTAGTTCAATCAAGGGCAGAGCTAATAGAGAACAAGGACAAGGCAGCAATGACAAAAGCAACAATGACAAGGGCAAAGAGGTGTTTTCTTATCAAAGAGCAGGATACACTCCTAGAGGAGGAGGCAGATTTGGACAAGGTAGAGGACCATTCATAGGTAGGTGCTTCAATTGAAATGAACTAGGGCATCCTTCCTTCAAGTTTTCTAAATGGGAACAAGCTGATAAAGGTAGAGATAAGAGAGCTAACTTGGTACAAGAAGAAGAAGACAAGAAGGAGGAACCAAAAAATTCATGGCAGACCCTATGATTGATGGTGAGTTTCTTATGGTCAAGCAAGGAGAAAGACTTCATCAAGAGCCAAAGGTAACTATTTTCAAAACAAATTGTTTGAGTCATGGTAAAATATGTAGATTGCTCATAGATTCAGGGTCACATAGCAATTTAGTTTCAGTTGATATGGTAACCAAGTTAGGGATTGAAACATTTGATCATCCTACTCCCTAGAAGGCCACTTGGGTAACTCAAATGCAACATGTAGAGATTGGTAAGAGAGATTTTGTGGATTTTTCAATTGGATCTTATCATGATAGGGTGCTTTG
This sequence comes from Sequoia sempervirens, assembly GCA_007258455.2. Lineage (NCBI taxonomy): Eukaryota > Viridiplantae > Streptophyta > Pinopsida > Cupressales > Cupressaceae > Sequoia > Sequoia sempervirens. The sequence goes on along the minus strand of VDFB02056487.1, from coordinate 34,955 downwards.
TGATGTCATTCCAATGACTTGTGGTCATATCATCTTGGGGAGACCATGGCAATATGCTAGGAGGATAGTACATGATGGTTTTCACAACACATATTTGGTGCATAAAGATGCTAGTAGATATAAGTTGGTTCCTTTGCCTTTGGAGTAGTCTAATGAGAGTTTTGTGATATGTTTTGAGAAGAATTTGTAGGTGAAAGTGTAGGGTAAGAAAGGGGAAGATATTGGTTGGAAGAGAAATGATAGGTTGCAGCAGAGATATGAAGCATACAATCCCAAAAATTAGAATCTTTGGGACTTGGACAGTATTAAGATTGGAAGTATTGAATACCCTATTGTTGAGGGTAATAGGAGTGTTGTTTCTTTAGAAGGAAATCAATGGCATAGAGGCAGAAACAGGGCACAAAATCAGACTGAGTTCAAGCAACAAAAAGGACAAACAAAGCAAATTTTTGACACTAACATGTTGAGTGACATGAGTGTAGATTGGCAGAAGAGGAAGATAGTGACTTTGGGAGATTACATGCCCTGTCATTTGAAGATGAAAACATATGAGAGCAAGGGGTCTTTTGGTGGCAGCAAGTTGGATGCCTCTTGGGGCAATAAACTTTTCTTTCTTGGGGAGAATGGTGCAGGAGCACCCAAGCCCTTCAAGGAACACTTCAAGTGCTAGGAGGTTGTGGGGGTCTTGAAGACTTATAAACCACCTGAAAACATCAACTATGATATCTTGTAGCCTATAATGGCATTTGGCATGGGTGAGAGTAGTTGGAAGATTAAAAGTCCTAAGGGTCTTCATAAGGACCCTAGGACCAAAATGCAATGTAAATGGGACAGCCATGTTTTAGGGGTTTAAATAGTGATATAATGCTTAAATTGTGTCAAATAAGGTTGGAAATTAAGAATCCAATAGTTTTAGATAGTAGAGTTTAATAAATTGTAAATTGGAAATTCAAATTTTTGAATTCCAACATTGGGTGGGAAAGTAGTTTTTTGATGTTTTAATCACATTAATGTAAACTAATCAATCCAAAATGGTTTGAGAAGTTGGGAAAGGTTAGTCAAGGCCATATAAGTCATTTGTATGGAGGTTTGGTTGCTGGTACGGATTTTGTATGGACTGCTACAGGAAAAAGCAAAAAAACAACAATTTCTTGCATTTTTCTTGTGTTCATTTGATGAAAAATTGATTGTCATTGAAGATATGTCTATTTGGATGCTTTAGGAACATGTATTTACATGTTTTAAGGCCTTTTCATGCTCTGATAAGCAACAACAATCAATTCTTTGTATTTTATAACTAATTGTCCTCAAGAAAAGTGCAGATTTTCATTGATTTTGAGGGTTTTTATGGATGATTGATCCATTTCATGGTAGAATGATGTTGTAACCTTTAAAATGGATCACTTCTAACATTTATAATACACAACTAACAAACTAATGTGCAGGAAGGAAGAATATCAAGGTGTACACCGAGTTGTCAAATGGAAAAGTGTATGAAAATGAGAGCTAAAGTGTAGGAGCAGGAGATCTGCCTAAATAAGGGGTATCTTTTTGAGTTGGAATAGTTGAAACATGTTGAGTTATTGGTGAAAAGTCCAAAAATAGGTCCTGGAAGTGTTGGGAAGGCTATATTTCAAAAGGCCCTAGTTTTGAGGCAAGTTTTGGAGGGTTTTGTGTTTGAGCATGTTAAGGGTGTCATAGAAGCCTAAAAACTTAGACTCTTTGTTTTGAGACATATTAAGGGACTTTTGAAAGTTTCATGGTCAGGGGATAAAGTTAGAGAGGGGTTTCTTTGTAAAAGTAGGCTAATTGAGTAGTCTTGAGTAGGGTAGGTGTATTGAAAGTATATGTTGGTCCAAAAAAATTATTATTAGTTTTTGGATATTTTGTGTAGGCCCTAAAAGGGTATCTCAATCCATATTTTATTTGGTAAGTGTTTTGGAAAGCTTGAGTGTAAAGTGGCTTAAACCAAGTTGCATATGCTACAAGGTAGGGCATGCTCACATGGTGGAATTTTGTTGAGTTATTTGAAACCTATTTTGAAGTTGATATGATATTCATTTGTGAGTCATTTTGAGAAGGTTTCCACCTTCCTCTGCATCATCATGTTTCTCAAGAATCTCCTTGGATTTATCCTCTTTTTATTTATCATGTTCTTCTTCTTCATGTGTCAGAGATGGAGTCCTAACTGGAATTTCCTTTCTCTAAGGAGGTCTAACCTCTTCACTTCTAGTAGGTGAATCATCATATGTAACTAGGGGAGACTACAACACTCTCTATATTTCTGCCTCAGCACTATAGAGCTCACCTTCTTGAAATTCTTCCCCTTCTATATCTTGATGACCTTCTGCTTCTTTGGATTCACCTGGTTCACCATGAGCCTCATGGGAAGGAGGAGTATCATCATGTTGTTCTACATTAGGAGTGACTGGAGGAAGATCCTTCCTCAACACACTATCCTTAGGAGGAGTTTTTGATTTCCTTGTATATACCTATGTCCTTTCTCCCGAGCTCTTTACATTTATCACAGGTGGGCCAACTTCCTCCCATTCCTTTTCTTTATGTGATTAGGGCGCAACTCGAGACACAAAAAATAACCCACAAATAATATAATACTTTTATTTTTCAAAAAATGGAACTTCTTACATGCAGAGGATCTCAATCCCCAAGTTCTACAACACATGCAAGTTACAGAAAGCTACAGAATAACCCTTTCGCAATATGCGAGCTTGTCCCCAAAAGTTACCCAAAAATTAGAAACCCACCCATAAACAGAGCTCCCCTTTAGTTTGGAGCCAAAACAACATTCAATTTTGAGTTTAGGCGGTTTGGTGCCAAAAAATTACAACTTGAAGTTCAAATTTCAAAAGAACATTTGCAATTGTATCTTCTAGAAAGTGCGCCAACTTCCCGGGGCCATAACTTTTGACCTGGGGCTCCGATTCGTGAACCGTTTGAACTATTGGAAAGGTCTTGAAGTCAAGAACGCACTCAAAATTTGCTATGCCAATTTTGACAAGTTTTGGGGCCAATATTGGAACTCTAAGTGCCTCAAAACTAACTTAGAAGATTCTCAAGTGCAAATCTGGGCAACTAAAACTGCAATATCCTTCAACCCAGGAATAGAAAATAAAAACTATAAATTGGGAATTTCATTATGATGAAAAGGGTATCCAAAAATGTAAAAACATTTAAAAACTGAGAAACATGAAATTTGACTATTTTTGGGTGATGCAAGATTGCCCTTACACCACTAGATGCTCCTGCATCAGACACCTAGGGTAATTTGAGAAGTGACCCTGTCACATCTCAGATGCTGGAGGAAAAACCTAAACGGTCAAACTTTGACTTAGGCAACTAGGATGAATCTTTAGTAGGCGTTCATTTCCATTTCATTAGATATTCTTCATACTACCTATTCCTAGTACTCCTTCCCACACGACTATCTAGGATTTCTTCAATCTCCTCCTTTTCTGAAGTAGGTGCTAGAATACCACACTATTCCATCATCAGTACTTCCTCTGCACCACCTTCATGATACTCTATCAAATCTGAAATGTTATACATAGGGGGAATGTTGAATCCATCTGGCAACTCTACCTCATATACATTCCCGGAATCATGCCTCTTCAATATTTTACAGGGACTGAACTTCTTCATCTTCAATTTGTTATATGTTCCCACTGGAAACCTTTATTTCCTCAAGTGGACCATCACTTCATCACCAATCTGAAACTTCTTATACCTCCTCTTTTGATCTTCCTTAGCCTTATACTGCTTATTCATCTGGTTAATATATTCTCTTACCTTCTCATGTATATCCTTGATGTGTTCTGCAAAATCTTTGGCTTCAGCACTTATTTTCTTTTCTTGGTCCATCTTCTTCAATTTTGGAGATGTTTTGGGGCTACCTCCATACACAATTTGAAATGGTGATCTACCAATGTTTCTGTTGATAGAATTACTGTAAAAAAAAAATTCTTGGGGTAAGATCAAGTCCCATCCCTTGGGTTTATCTCCTACCAAACATCTCAATAGGTTACCCAGACTCCTATTAACAACCTCTGTCTGCCCATCTATTTGTGGATGGTGTGAAGAACTGAACTTCAACTCTCTTTTCAGCTTCTTCCACAAGGTCCTCCAAAAGTACCCCACAAATTTGGTGTCACAATTTGAAACAATACTCTTTGGTAGACCCTATAGTCTCACCATCTCTTTGAAGAACAAGTCAGCAATGTGGACTGCATCATGGGTCTTTTGACATGGAATGAAATGTGTCATCTTCGAAAACCTATCAACCACCACAAAGACTAAATCATTCCCTCATTGTGTCTTTGGCAAACCAAGAACAAAGTCCATACTTATATCCTCCCATGGCCTCTTTAGTATAGGTAAGGGCTAATATAACCTTGTATTCTGACTCACTCCTTTAGACATCTGGCATACCCTATAGCTTTGTACAAACTTCTTCACATCCTGTGACAACTGAGGCTAATAATAATGCTCACTGATAATGGCAATGGTCTTATCCCTACCAAAATGTCCTGCCATTCCTCCACTATGCTTCTCCTTTATCAGGTTCTCCCTCATGGAACTCCTTCGGATACACAATTGATTTACCTTAAATAACATGCCATTCTAGATTATGAAATCCAGCCACCTTGTCCTATCCACTGTAACAGGTTCTTTGCAAGTTTTCCAGGCCTCTACAAAATTAGGATCTTCTGCGTACAGTGTTTTAAGTTCATTGAACCCAACCACTTCAATCTGCATCTTTGTCATCAATGTATGCCTCCTACTTAATGCATCTGCAACGCTATTTGACTTCCCACTCCTCTATTTCAAAACAAAAGTATAACTCTGCAAAAATTCTACCCATTTCATATGCCTCTGATTTAATTTTTCCTGACTATTGAGGTACTGCAAGGCCTGATGATTAGTATATAGAACAAATTCCTTCGGCAACAAATAATGTCTCCATTTCTTTAATGCTTGAACTATTGCATAAAATTCTTGATCATATACAAAATACTTTCTCTTGGCATCATTTAACTTTTCACAAAATAGGAAATGGGCTTACCTTCTTGGCTTAAAACTGCTCCAATGGCACAACCACTGGCATCACAATCCACCTGAAACACCTTGTTAAAATCGGGAGGGCTAGAACGGGCGCTTGTCACCTTCTGCTTAATAGTTCAAAAATTTTTGTCGCTCCAGCTCCTTGAATTGTTTTCTATCCCCTCTCATTGTTTCAGTCAAGGGTCCACAAATACTACTAAAGTTTCTAATGAACTTTATATAAAAACTAGCCAAACCATGGAAAGATCTCACCTCAGTAGCAGTTCTTGGGGTAGGCCATTCCAGAATAGCCTTCACCTTCTCTGGATCCATCTTGAGACCTTCTGCTGATACAACAAACCCCAAGTACACTAACTACCTCTTCACAAAACTGCACTTCTTCAGATTAATTAACAATTTCTCTTCTCTTAACTTCTCAAAGGCTCTTCGAATATGCATCAGATGCTCATCCAATGTCTTACTAAAAATCAAAATATCATCTAAATACACAATAACAAAAACTTCCCAAAAATTCTTTTAGTACCTCGTTCATGAGCCGCATGAATGTGCTCAGTGCATTGGTTAGCCCAAAAGGCATGACTAACCACTCGTACAGGCCCTCTTTGGTCTTGAAGGCAGTCTTCCATTCATCTCCCTCTCAAATCTGGATCTGGTGATATCCACTCTTTAGATCAATTTTTGTGAAGTACTGAGCGCCACTCAAATAGTCCATCAGGTCATCCATCCTTGGCAGGGGAAATCTATAATTGATTGTTATCTTGTTTATGGCTTGAGAATCTGGAAACATCCTCCACTCCCCATCCTTCTTTGGTGCTAGTACTGTAGGTACAACACATGGACTCAAACTCTCTCGTATCAAACCCTTTCTCAACAACTCTTGAACTTGTCTATTCAACTCCTCATTTTTTGTTGGAGTTATTTTATGAGCTGCCTTATTTGGTAAACTGGCTCCAGGAATCAAGTCAATCTGATGACTGATCTTCCTTATTGGTGGTAAACCCTCAGGTACATTATCAAAAACAATATCCTGAAACTCATCCAACATCCCAAAAAATTCTTCTGAAACATTCTCACTATCCTCATTACTCACTCTAGGAATCAATGCATAACACACACTCTCATGCTTCATACCTTCTAAAAAATTTCTTCCATCTACATAACAAATTCTAGCACTGCTACATACCTTTTCTTCAGTCTCCTTCAAGGGTTTCAACTTCTGACAAACCCCATCCTTTGTCAAGGAATAAGTGTTTGCATGGCCATCATGTATAGATCGCCTATCAAAGTACCATGGCCTCCCAAACAACATGTGACATGCATCCATGGGGATGATATCACAGAGTACCTCATCATGGTAACTCCCAATCTTGATCTTTACTAGGCACTGCTCATTGACCAAAACTTTGTGGTCTTTCTGCAACCAGGCAATTTGATACAGATGCGGGTGCCTTTCCCTCTTTAACTTCAACTTTGTGACCATCTCTTCTGACACCAGAATATGAGTGCTTCCACCGTCAATAATGACATCACAACATTTTTTTTCACACTTGCACGTTGTGTGAAATAGATTATTCCTCTGTTCTGGTTCCTTTTCCTCAATCACCAAGGCTCTCCTAATCACTAGGGATTTTCCCATTTTAGCATCATCTGAATGTTCAGATTGGGCCTCCTCATCTACATGCACAACCCTTCCATGACCTTTTGGCCTTTTGTCTGCCCTTCCTTGGTGTTGTGGATATTCATAGGCTCGATGCCCTTCTTCACCACACTAGAAACATGTCCCTTTGAAACCACCACTTTCAGATCCTTGTCCATATCTCCCTCATCCTCTACCTCTTTAATCACTGTTGTTTTGATCATGAAGGTGGTAGAAGTTGTCATTCCTTTGGCTTCGGTTGGTACCCACATCTTCACTTTTCTTTTCATCATCATTTCATCTTCCTAAAGGTCTTCCACTGCCCCTTCCACCTTGACCTCCTCGTCCTTTTTTCTTTCCATCAAATCTTTTTTTCAGGTTCTCTTCCACCTTCAGAGAAAACTGATACACATCCTCAATAGTGGTCATTCTGACTAGAATTAACTCCTCCTAAATGCTCGGTCGTAACCCATTAAGATATCAGGCTACCTTCTCCTTATTGGCCTCTGTGTGGCCCATTCTGATGATTATCTTGTGAAAATATTTAGTATATTCTTTCACAGATCTGTTTCCTTGCTTCAACCCTTACAATTTCTTCAACAGATCTAACTCGTAGTCCACTGGTATGAATTGCTTCTTCATTTTCTCTACCATGCGATCCCATCTAGTGATATTTCTTTTTCCTCTTCGATTTATTTCCAACTAGACCTCTTTCCACCAAATACTGGCATGGCCCTTCAACTTCATTTTTGCAAACTTAACCTGATCTGGGTCCTCTATTTCCTCATACTCAAAATATTCTTCTAGCTCCTTGATCCAGTCGATCAACTCTTCCGGGTTCAGACTTCCAGAATAACTAGTGACTTCTACTCTAGGTCTTTTTCCAATCTTTGAAATGGCCCTTATTAGCCACATTTGATTTTGATCAATTACTTCTTCTTCCTCTTCTACATTTGAACCTTCTTCCTCTCCTTCATCCTCACTTTCCTCCCTCAGGTTTAACCCTCTTCTCAACTGCTCTTGTAACGCATCAATTTGTCTCTGGAGGGCTGTCAGTGCATCTCTTCCACCAGCATTTCTGCCACCTTGACCACCTCTGGCACCACCATGCCTACCAGGCATCACTCTTGGAGGCATCTTTCTTGACCTCAACCCACAACCATGGTCCTAGTGTGAATTGCCTCACGATCGACGATTTGTCCACATGCTTAAGAAAACCCGCTCTGATAACACTTGATGAGGGTGCAACCCGAGACACAAAAAATAACCCACAAATAAGAGAATAATTTTATTATTCAGAAAATGGAACTTCTTATATGTAGAGGATCTCAATCCCCATGTTCTACAACACATGCAAGTTATAGAAAGCTACAGAATAACCCTTTCGCAATATGTGAGCTTGTCCCCAAAAGTTACCCAAAAATTAGAAACCCACCCATAAATAGAGCTCCCCTTTAGTTTGGAGCCAAAACAATATTCAATTTTGAGTTTAGGTGGTTTGGCGCCGAAAAATTACAACTTGAAGTTCAAATTTCAAAAGAAAACATTTGCAATTGTATCTTCTAGAAAGTGCGCCAACTTCCCGGGGCCATAACTTTTGATCCAGGGCTCCGATTCGTGAACCTTTTGAACTGTTGGAAAGGTCTCGAAGTGAAGAATGCGCTCAACATCTGCTATGCCAATGTTGGAAAGTTTTGGGACCAATCTAGGAACTATAAGTGCCTTAAAACTGACTTAGAAGATTCTTAGATGCAAATTTGGGCAACTAAAACTGCAATATCTTTCAACCCAGCAATAGAAAATAAAAACCATAAATTGAGAATTTCATTATGACAAAAAGGGTATCCAAAAATGTAAAAACATCTAAAAAATGAGAAACATGAAATTTAACTATTTTTGGGTGATACAAGATTCCCTTACACCACTGGATGCTCCTGCATCAGACACCCAGGGTAATTTGAGAAGTGACCCTATCACGTCTTAGATGGTGGAGGAAAAACCTAAATGGTCAACCTTTTCCTTAGGCAACCGGGATGAATCTTCATCACCAGATATTCTTCATACTGCATGTTCCTGGTACTCCTTCCCACACGACTATCTAGGATTTTTTCAATCTCCTACTTTTCTGAAGTAGGTGCTGTAATTCCACACTATTCCATCGTTGGTACTTCCTCTGCACCACCTTCATGATATTCTATCAAATCTAAAATGTTGAACATAGGGAAAATGTTGAATCCATCTGGCAACTCTACCTCATATGCATTCCCAGAATCATGACTCTTCAAAATTTTATAGGGACCGAACTTCTTCATCTTCAATTTGTTATATGTTCCCACTGGAAACCTTTATTTCGTCAAGTGGACCATCACTTCAACACCAATCTAAAACTCCTTATACCTCCTGATGTGTTTTGCAAAATCTTTGGCTTCAACACTTATTTTCTTCTCTTGGTCCATATTCCTTAATTCTGGAGCTATTTTGGGGCTACCTCCATACACAATCTACAATGGTGATCTACCAGTGCTTCTGTTGACATAATTGTTGTAAGAAAATTTTTCCTGGGGTAAGATCAAGTCCCATCCCTTAGGTTTATCTCCTACCAAACATCTCAGTAGGTTACCCAGACTCCTGTTAACAACTTCTGTCTACCCATCTGTTTGTGGATGGTGTGCAGAAATGAACTTCAACTCTGTCTTTAGCTTCTTCCACAAGGTCCTCCAAAAGTACCCCACAAATTTGGTGTCACGATCTGAAACAATACTCTTTGGTAGACCCTGTAGTCTCACCACCTCTTTGAAGAACAAGTCGGCAATGTGGACTGCATCAAGGGTCTTCTGACATGGAATGAAATGTGCCATCTTCAAAAACCTATCAACCACCACAAACACTTAATCATTCCCTCGTTGTGTCCTTGGAAAACGAAGAACAAAGTCCATACTTATATCCTCCCATGGCCTCTCTGGTATAGGTAAGGGCTGATATAACCCTGTATTCTGACTCACTCCTTTAGCCATCTAGCATACCCTACAACTTTGTACAAACTTCTTCACATCCTGTGACAACTGAGGCCAATAATAATGCTCACTGATAATGGAAGTGGTCTTATCCTGACCAAAATGTCCTGCCATTCCTCTACTATGCTTCTCCTTTATCAGGTTCTCCCTCATGGAACTCCTCAAGATACACAATTGACTTCCCTTAAATAACATGCCATCCTAGATTATGAAATCCAGCCACCTTGTCCTGTCCACTGTAACAGGTTCCTTGCAAGTTTTCCAAGCCTCTGCAAAATTAGGATCTTCTGCGTACAGTGTCTTAAGTTCATTGAACCCAACCACTTCAATCTGCATCTTTGTCATCAATGTATGCCTCCTACTTAATGCATATACAACCCTATTTGACTTCCCACTCCTATGTTTCAAAACAATGGTATAACTCTGCAAAAATTCTACCCATTTCATATGCCTCTAATTTAATTTTTCCTGACTATTTAGGTACTGCAAGGCTTGATGATCAGTATATAGAACAAATTCTTTTGGCAACAAATAATGTCTCCATTTTTTTAATTCTTGAACTATTACATAAAATTCCTGATCATATATAGAATACTTTCTCTTGGCATCATTTAACTTTTCATTGAAATCGCAATGGGCTTACCTTCTTGGCTTAACACTGCTCCAATGGCACAACCACTGGCATCACAATCCACCTGAAACACCTTGTTAAAATCTAGGAGGGCTAGAACAGGTTGCTCTATCACCATCTGCTTCAGCAGTTCAAAACTTTTTGTCGCTCCACTGCTCCACTTGAATTCTTTTCTATCCCCTCTCATTGTTTCAGTCAGGGGTCCACAAATACTACTAAAGTTTCTAATGAAATTTCTATAAAAACTAGCCAAACCATGGAAAGATCTCACCTAGGTAGTAGTTCTTGGGGTAGGCCATTCTAGAATAGCCTTCACCTTCTCTGGATCCATCTTAAAACCTTCTGCTGAGACAACAAACCCCAAGTACACTAACTCCATCTTCACAAAACTGCACTTCTTCAGATTAATCAATAGTTTCTCTTCTCTTAAATTCTCAAAGGCTCTTCGAATATGCATCAGATGCTCATCCAACGTCTTACTAAAAATCAAAATATCATCTAAATACACAATAACAAAACTTCCTAGAAATTCTTTTAGTACCTCGTTCATGAGTCGCATGAATGTGCTCGATGCATTGGTTAGCCCAAAAGGCATGACTAACCACTCGTATAGGCCCTCTTTGGTCTTGAAGGTAGTCTTCCATTCATGTCCCTCTTATTTATGGATCTGGTGATATCCACTCTTCAAATCAATCTTTGTGAAGTACTGAGCTCCACTCAAACAGTCCATCAGGTCATCCATCCTTGGTGGGGGAAATCTGTACTTGATTGTTATCTTATTTATGGCTTAGGAATCTGTACACATCCTCCACTCCCCATCCTTCTTTTGTGCTATTACTATAGGTACAACACATGGAATCAAACTCTCATGTATCAAACCCTTTCTCAACAACTCTTCAACTTGTATATTCAACTCCTCATTTCTGCTAGAGTCATTCTATGAGCTACCTTATTTGGTAAACTCGCTCCAGGAATCAATTCAATCTGATGACTGATCTTCCTTATTGGTGGTAAACCCTCAGGTACATTATCAGAAACAATATCTTGAAACTCATCCAACATCCCAAAAACTTCTTTTGAAAAATTCTCACTATCCTCCTTACTCACTCTAGGAATTAATGCATAACACACATGCTCATGCTTCATACCTTCTAAAAATTTTCTTCCATCTACATAACAAATTCTAGCACTACTATATACATTTTCTTCAGTCTCCTTCAAGTGTTTCAACTTGTGACGAACCCCATCCTTTGTCAAGGAATAAGTGTTTGCATGGCCATCATGTATAGCTTGCCCATCGAACTGCCACGACCTCCCCAACAACATGTGACATGCATCCATGGGGATGATATCATAGAGTACCTCATCATGGTAGCTCCCGATCTTGAACTTTACTAGGCATTGCTCATTGACCAAAACTTTGTGGTTTTTCTGTAAATAGGCATTCTAATATGGATGCGGGTGCCTTTACCTCTTTAGCTTCAACTTTGTGACCATCTCTTTTGACAACAGATTATCAGTGCTTCCACCGTCAATAATGACATCACAACATTTTCCTTCACACTTGCACCTTGTGTGAAACAGATTCTTCCTTTGTTTTGGTTCCTTTTCCTCAGTCACCAAGGCTCTCCTAATCATTAGGGCTTCTCCCCTTTCAGCATCATCTGAATGTTCAGATTGGGCCTCCTCATCTGCATGTGCAACCCTTCCACGACCTTCTAGCCTTTTGTCTACCCTTCTTTGGTGTTGTGGACATTCATAGGCTCGATGCCCTTCTTCACCACACTAGAAACACGCTCGTTTGAAACCACCCATTCCAGATCCTTATCCATATCTCTCTTGTCCTCTACCTCTTTGATCACCGTTGTTTTGATCACAAGGGCAGTAGAATTTGTCATTCCTTTGGCTTCGGCTGGTACCCACATCTTCACTTTTCTTTTCATCATCATTTTGTCTTCCTGAAGGTCTTGCACTGCCCCTTCCACCTTGACCTCCTCGTCCTTTTTGCTTGCCATCAAATCTTTTGTTCAGCTTCTCTTCCACCTTTAGAGCAAACTGATACACATCCTCAATAATATTTCAATTTATCTTTAACTCCTTCTAATTTTCGAAGTCGAACTCCACAAGATATTTCCGTCATCTCTTCTCCTTATTGGCCTCTGTGTGGCCCGTTCTGATGATTATCTTGTGAAAATATTCAGTATATTCTTTCACATATCTGCTTCCTTGCTTCAACCCTTGCAATTTCTTCAACATATCTAACTCGTAGTCCACTAGTATGAACTGCTTCTTCAGTTTCTCTACCATGTAATCCCATCTGGTGATATTTCCTTTTCCTCTTTGATTTCTTTCCAACTAGACCTCTTTCCACCAACACCGCATGCTGGCCCTTCAACTTCATTTTGCAACTTAACCCGACTGTCCTTCATTTCTCATACTGTTATTCTTCTAGCTCGTTGATCCAATTGATCAACTTTTCTGGGTTCAGAATTTCAGAATAACTGGGGACTTCTACTCTAGGTCTTTTCCCGATCTTCAAAATGGCCCTTATTAGCCACATTTGGTCTTGATCAATTGCTTCTTCTTCCTCTTCTACATTTGAACCCTCTTCCTCTCCTTCATCCTCACTTTCCTCCCTTAGGTTTAACCCTCTTCTCAACTGCTCTTGTAATGCATCAATCACTCTCGAGGGTTGCTGTATTCTTCCACCAAACATTTCTGCCACCTCGGCCTCAACATTGGCACCACCACACCTACTAAGCATCACTTTGAGGCATCTTCTTGGACCTTGACCACAACCACGTGTCCTGAAAGGACCACTTCAATGACCGGGCGCATCTATCCACACGCCAAGAAAACTCGCTTTATACCACTTGATGAGTATTAAACCCTCGAGACATAGAAAATGTAACTCACAAATAAGAGAATAATTTTATTATTCAAAAATGGAACTTCTACATGTAGAGGATCTCAATCCCTGTTCTACAACACATGCAAGTTACAGAAAGCTACAGAATAACCCTTTCACAATATGCGAGCTTGTCCCCAAAAGTTACCCAAAAATTACAAACCCGCCCATAAATAGAGCTCCCCTTTAGTTTGGAGCCAAAACAACATTCATTTTTGAGTTTAGGTGGTTTGGCGCTGAAAAATTACAATTTGAAGTTCAAATTTCAAAAGAACATTTGCAATTGTATCTTCTAGAAAGTGCACAAACTTCCCGGGGCCATAACTTTTGATCCGTGGCTCCGATTCAAGAACTATTTGAACCGTTGGAAAGGTCTCAAAATCAAGAATGCGCTCAAAATTTGCTATGCTGATTTTGGCAAGTTTTAGGGCCAATCCGGGAACTCTAAGTGCCTCAAAACTGACTTAGAAGATTCTCAGGTGCAAATCTAGGCAACTAAAACTGCAATATCTTTCAACCCAGAAATAGAAAATAAAAGCCGTAAATTGGGAATTTTATTATGACGAAAAGGGTATCCAAAAATGTAAAAACATCTAAAAATTGAGAAACTTGAAATTTAACTATTTTTGGGTGCTGCAAGATTGCCCTTACACCATTGGATGCTCCTACATCATTATGTGACAATCTTACCATTCTTCTTCTCTTTGGAATAGGGACACTAACCTCCTTATCCTCTTTTTCAATTTCATCTTTTGCTAACTTCTTCATTCTTGAAACATGTTTCCTCTTCTTTGCAATAGGCTTCCTTTGTTTTTTTCCTCTAATTCTTCCTCCTCCTGAGCATCTTTAATCTTGATCTTAAAAGGAGAACTCACCTTGCCCTTACCCTTAGGATCTTGGTTAGATAACTCCTCAGAGGTGGAATGAGGCTCCAAGTTTCCCATTAAATCATAGGTGCATTGCACACCTTCACTTTCCAGCTCCCACATCTTATGCTTGAGCCACAACTTTGTATACTTAGTGACTTGAGTCATAAGCTGTTCTAATTATATTTTCTCTTCCTCTAACCAGTCTATTTCTCCAACTTATTTATCCTTCATAGCCTCGTAGTCATGGCCTTGAATCAAATCTCCATCATCTTCAACTTGATCTGGAATGGCCTTCACATTATATAACTAGACTAAGTTCACTGGTAGCCTAAAAAACTTCTTTCTGATCTCAAATTCATCACTGTAATTGGCCTAGTATTCCTCTATATCATCTTTGTGACTATATTCTCTGCTAGCTTTATTCTATGCTTCACCAGTCCTATCAAACCTAGATCTCTTGGAATGGAAGGATAACCCAAGAGTGCTCATTTCTTCCTCAGAAGAACTGGTCGAATTAATAGAAGGACATGCCTCACTAGTTCCTATCCTCAAATGGAAGTCACCACCAAATCCAATTTTATGTTTATCTTTCTTCACAACTACATCAAAATAAAAAATCTACTGTTGGATCTCAGTTGTGATCATATGGTTTGTCCTTGATGACGAAATCCCCTTCAGTTGATTCTACTTGTTGACAATTTCTAATTGATTTCTCATGCTTTATCTTGTGATAGAAAAGGAACATTTCAGCGTAAAAATGCTTGGGTCTCCCCAATCCATTTATCTGAGAAATGCTTATGTCACCTATTGGCAAGACATTTCTGATGTCATAACGATTTTTTCTTATATATAGGCTGCTTTCGGCGTGACAGTGATCATGGTCTTGGCGACAGAAGAAAAGTCTATCAGCATGAGGTTTGTTCACCACTGAGAGGTCTTACCGAATGAGTCGAGTCTCACTGACCAATGCATATGGTGGTTCATCGAAATAAGTAATCCCCATCAGTATGTTGTTTCATCAAGCACTTTGTGTGTTGGCAACTGGCACAAGAAAGTTCATATCGGCAAGAATTGCAGCATTGATATGATGTCTTAGTGACATTGGTATGTCACACCGATTGGAGATTAAATGGAAACACATCAGCAAGAGTTTAAGGTGTCGGTATGAGGTCACAGTGAAAAAGGTTATGTCTCCCTGACTAATGCATGTGGGAGTCTTTCGGAAGGAGTGTTGTATTTGGTATGTGGTCTCACCGATGACATATTGTCTCACCGACCGTGCACCAAAAGGTCTAATTGGCAAAGGTTGTAGCTTCAGAGTAATGTCATAGCGAACCTGTCAAGTCTTGATGACTAAGTATTATGTGGGGTATTTTGGTGAGAGGTTGGTATTGTCTCAACGACTCTAAGTGGATAAACATATTGGTATGAATCATGTGCTCGAAGAGAGGTCTCGGCGAGTGACCTCTGGTCTCGTCGATGGAAAACAAAAAGGTCTTTTTCGGCATAGGTTCTGACTTGTCTCGGTGAACAAGTGTGAATTCGAGGTGTTTCGGTATGATTGAAATGATCTACAAGATGTCTCCCTAATGTTTTGAAGTTATAGCGACACTCATAAGATAGAAGGCTCGTCGGCAAAAAAAACCATGTGTCACAGCGACTATTGTGTAGCAAGTGGGCTTTCGGTAAAACAAAAGGTATTCTCTATGAGGTCTCCCTGATGATGGTATGCTTTAGCAACACTCATAAGATAGAAGGATGCATCGGCAAGAGAACCATTATGTTACAATTACTTACAAGACATAAATTCTTTCGGTGAAACATAATGAAATCTATATAATGTCTCCTTGATAGTAGAATGTTACAACGACAAACAAAGGGATGACAGACAATGGTAAAATGACTTTTGGCATAGGTATTGAAGTGTCTCAGCGACACTGGATGAAAGGATGACTTTCAGAAAGACATGGTGTGCTCTACAGGAGGTCTCTCCGATATCAAAAGGCTATAGAGACAGTGAATGAAATGAAAAGGGCATCTCAGTGAGAAAGACTCTTGTGTCTCAGCGACTGAAACAAATAACAGAAATGTGATATCGGGGAAACATAAAAGATCTTTGATAGATCTTCGATGTGGTTTCTCCTCAATGGCAGAAGGTCATGGCAACGCACAGGGACCAAAGGAATGATCAATGTTATAATTTCCTTTGGTATACTCATCTGGATGTCTCAGTGAATGGTTAACAAAGACTCAAAACACCGTGGTCGACATCATGGATTAGCATCGAATCTCAGAAACATTACATGGAAAAATATTCATTGAGTTTCTTTTTTGAGTAGTTGCATTTTTGAGATAATGGATGATTTGCAATTCTCTGGATAAGTGTTACTATTGATTTTTTTACCATCATCTACAGTTTGTCATTATTCAACTTTACATTAAAAAATCAGCAAGAGAATTTTAGAATCTAGTGAAAAACGTATTTTGAAGATTTCTTCGTAATTGACATACTTGAAGTGTATATATATAAACTAGTGTTGAAAACAGAAAAGTGCTACTAGCCAGTAATTATGAGAGATAGTTATTTTGGTCGTATCAAGAGATGTATTGGAAAACTTTGTAATACAGAGTTGGATTCTTAGAGTATGAGCTAGATAAGAGTGTTGAGTTTCTTGAGCTTACTTGAAACCAGGGTGATCCTCTGATATTATTATTGTAATTTTGTAATCTGAGTAAGGGGTTGGTGCTCCTTGAGATTGGTGTCCCTAAATAAGGGGTTGGTACTCCTTGAGATTGGTGTCTCTAAATGAGGAGTTGGTGCTCAGAAATTAGCCTATAAGGCATTTTTAACAATAGTTTTGAAGATTAAGCCAGTAAGGTAGTTTAGGAGTGGTTTTTATACCCCAGGAGGGGTTTCCACTTGGAAAAAGCTTTTGTATCTTTGTTCTTCTATGTGCTCTCTAATTTACAGTGTTGTTGTTTCTATTCACTGATTATTACTTTTCTTAATTATGTTTATGAATGATTACATTCAATTGATGAATGCTTTAATCAGAGTAATATTGAGATCAAATCTGAGCTATGTTTTTGAATTTTTGAAAATTGGTCAAATTTGTTAAGACACCGATTCACCCCCCCTCTTAGTGTCATTTTAACTCCAACAATTGGTATCAGAGCGTAGGGTCCTCAGATAGGTTTAATTACCTTGGATTGATCTTGGTCTTGGAGTTTGTTTTTAATGGCACATTCTCAAGATGGTGCCTCTATAACCAGAGCTCCTTATTTGATGGAACAGATTATGTGCTCTAGAGAATAAGAATGGAATCTTTTCTTATTTCTTTTCATGTTGATGTTTGGAGCATTTTTTTTTAAGATTGTAATGTACCAGCCACTATTCCCACTGATGCTGCTGAAAAGAAGAATTATGAAACAAATGCCAGAGCAAAGCATGCCCTCTTGTGTGGGTTAACTAAATATGTGTTTATTAAAGTCATGCATTGCAAATCTACTCATGGCATCTAAACTTTAAACTATATATCAAGGGAATGAGAAAGTCAAATTGTCTAAAATCATTACACTCAAACATTAGTTTGAGGAGTTGAAAATGAAGGATGATGAGAAAGTGGTTGAATATTTTCTAAGACTTGATGAAGTTGTCAATGCTATGAAAGGTCTAGGTCAAGAGGTTAATGAATTTGATGTGGTCACAAAGGTTGTTAGAACCTTACCATCCAAATTTGAATCTAAGGTTTCTACCCTAGAAGAAAAGAAACACTTTGATAAGCTTACCTTAGACAGCCTGCAAGGAATACTTACTGCCTAGGAAATGAGAACTAGCAAAAATAATTCAACACAAAAAGAACTGCCTTTAACACTGGAAAGAAAGAAAAAGTCGAAGTCAGTGAATCAAAGTTGTCTAATTCTAATGAATCCCATTTTGTTAGAAGATTTAAAAAGGGATCAAGAAAATATAAGGGAAAACTTCCCTTTAAATGTTTTAACTGTGGCAAAATAGGTCACTTTGCTGCAAAGTGTCCCTATGATGATCAAATTTGTGACAACGAGACAACTGAAAAACACCCTAAGAAGAAGGCCTTTAAACCTAAACATAATTTCAACTTCATAAAGAAGAAGAGTTTGTTTAGTAAAGATGAAACTGATTTTGAGTCTAAAGATTCATCAGCAGAAGAAGATGAAACCTTGTTCATGACTGAGATTTCTCACCAAGAAGATACAAACACCATTGACATTGCATTAGGTGAAGTAGTTCTTGAAAGCGAACTGAAATGTGCTTTACAAGAGATCAAAAAACTCAAAAAACAAGTTCTTGCTCAAGAACATAAACCAAATCAAAAAATGGTCTCTCTGAAAACTTAGCTTGAAGAAGCTAAAAGAGTTGAAGAATGTCTTCGAGATACTGTAAGCTGCAAAGATCAAGAGATTCAAAAACTGGAACAAGAAGTAGTATGTCTTAGGAAGGAAATTGAAAAATATGAAAGCACTCTAAAACTGAATGAGATGCTCAGCAAGCAGAAGATGTACAAAGATAAAACTGGTATTGGTTTTGAAAAGGGTGAATGCTCAATTGACCATGCAAAAAAAACCCCCTCTTCTGAAGTCAAAGGTTCTAGTTCAAATCACTCAGAATTTAGTAAGGATCATGGTCAGTCTTTAAAAGGTAATAGATCTTCATACAGATTCAATCCTTTCTTCTATGGTTATTTTTTTTTCTACAACAAATTTGGCCATAAGGTGAACACATGCAGGCTTATGAATCCTAGAATGCCCAGGTTTGGTCTTAGGCAACACTATGGTTTTGTTAGACATATAAGATGTTTTAAATGAAATGCTTTGGGACAGTCTATCAAACAGTGCAGAACTGATCTGCAATCAAAACAACAAAAAATTAAAAAGGTTTGGAAACCTAAGACTATTAACAACATTGAACAAACTTTGTTGGTTCAAACTGCTTTTCATTCCAAGAAAAAGGACTTATGGGTCCTGGAAAGTGGATGTTCTAATCATATGATTGGTGACAAGGATAAGTTTATAAAACTTGAAGATTATGTAGGTGGATATGTTAAGTTTGGTGATAACTCTGGTATTCAAATTAAAGGTAGAGGTTCACTTCTTCTGAATGAAGACACTCCTATCTATAGTGTGTACTATGTGGAAGGTCTCAAGCACAATCTTCTAAGTGTTAGTCAAATCTATGATAGTGGTTATCATGTTCTTTTCAATTCGTAGGGATGTGAGATTAAGAACGAGCTTGGAAAGGCCATTGTAGCTGGAAGGAGGACAAAAGGAAATGTGTACAATCTTCTCAACACATCAAGCAATGACAATAATCAAGAACAAGGTCTATTAATGGTGAAAAAGTCTTCATTGGAGTGGAGAAGAAAGAGCAATAAAGATGCTTATGAGAAAAATCCTTGTGCACTCCTTGCACAAGAGTTTCCTTCTAGGTCTTAAGAAGAAGCAAAGATTCAGGGGGAGTCTATTATGGTAACATGTCTTACCCCTATGGAGTCTAGAATGAGGTATGCCATCTTGTATTTGTTTTTGGTGATATAAGATGTATAGAAATGGCTTGTAAATGCCACTAGTTCATTCTATTTTTTAAAATACAAGTTAGAAGTACATTGACAGATCTTTGGTGAGGTTGTTGCTCAATTCTTAAGGTGTTGATGGATCTAGTGTCTTGCCAGTAAACTAGATAGTATTATGAAGGAAGAGAAATGGCTTAAATTCCTTAACCTTTTGTTATTTCTAAAAAAGGTAATCATCGGATTTGAAAGATAATGGATAAATATTTGCATTAAGGAATGTTTTTGCTTGGTCTAGTGGTTGAAAGTTTTTCAGAAGTTCTTGGAAATAGAGTGCACTTTGTTGTTAAATAAACTTTTTTGGTTGCTTGGGCTTTGGAAATAATGGTATGTCCTTATGACATGTTTGAGCGGTGTGGAGACATATAGATGAGTTGCTCAATAGATTAAAGATAAGAAAGTATTTGCTTTGAAGTGATGTCGATGTATTTATCTTTGGAGAATAGTGATTGAAAAACATGTTTGATGTTATGAGTTATTTCTGTGATGATATTATGCGGTGTTGTGTGAGGGCTGAGATTAATTATCTTTGGTATTTTTTCATCATTCTTGGTATGGTGATAGAAATTCTCATATGGACAGAGGATGAGTGTGCAAAGAATAGATTGACGATGAATTATGTAGTTTACATGCTTTCAAGTTATTTTTTTTGTATGGGAGAAGAGTATCAAGACTTTCATGCATAAAGAAGCTGAGGTAAGATTGTGTGGTGAATGAAGATACTTACAATGTCTTTTGCAAGCTGTTATGAAGGAATTGAGTGTTTTGGTCTTCTGAGTATGGTACAGTGATCTATGTAGGTTTCTACAATAGTCTTGAGAATTGTGTATGTTCATGGGATATGATGCGATGTTTGTGTTTCGATGGAGGAAGGTGACTGGTAGCATTAACCTCATCGAGTATGGCTGGGACTTATTTTTTGAACTTTGAAATTGATGTAGGAGCATCCAGTGGTGTAAGGGCAATCTTGCATCACCCAAAAATAGTTAAATTTCAAATTTCTTGATTTTTAGATGTTTTTACATTTTTGGATCCCCTTTTCATCATCATGAAATTCCTAATTTATGGTTTTTATTTTCTATTCGTAGGTGGAAAGATATTGCAGTTTTAGTTTCCCAGATTTGCACCTAAAAATTTTTTGAGTTAGATTTGAGGCACTTAGAGTTCCCAGAAAGGCCCTAAAACTTTCCAAAATTGGCGTGGTAGATTTTTATCATGTTCTTGACTTTGAGACCTTTCCAACGGTTCAAATGGTTCGCGAATCGGAGCCCCAAATCAAAAGTTATGGCCCCGAGAAGTTGGCACACTTTCTAGAAGATACAATTGCAAATGTTCTTTTGAAATTTGAACTTCAAGTTGTAATTTTTTTGATGCCAAACTGTTATGAAATAACTTGCACAATAGAAGAATATGATATGAAATATGCTGCAAATACTTGATAATAACTGAGAATAACAAGCCACTACGAGGGGGCAAACTTCCAAATATCTCTAATGAGAACACACTTCACAACTTGATGATGAAATAAGACTTACAACCTCCTATATATACCTATTTATGCCAAGGATATCACCTAGGCCAACTTAGACACACCTATATAAGACTTAGGCCGACCTAAACAACTAAATAACAATATACTAATGATAATATGACTTAATAGAGAGTTAAGATAGCCACAAGCCTAATTATTCATAACCTCTATACACTCCAATATTATGGGTATTAGCATGCCCCTCTTCCCAGCAAAGCATTGTCCTCAATAAGCACCGTTTGATTAATTCTTGAATGAACTCCTCATCCTCCCATGGAATCTTCAATTAGAAAATATTTCCTTGTAATGAGGTAACTTGGAATTGTTGATGTCACCAGCTTCTTCATGCGTGTCTAGAAAATTAACTTCAGCTCCAAGATGTGTCTTCCCTTTACCTCAAGCTCTTGATGGTGATGAATGTGTTCTTCCTTTGCCCGAACCTTTTGATGTGTCATAAAGGAAGAGGTGAGGAATAATATATGGTACCCTTGCATAGCTTGATTAGGAACTTCTTCTTGAACTTCTTCTTCATTGCCTTCTTCCGCTTCTTCTTCTGGTTGGTCTTTTGCTTCTTCTTCTTCTATTTGTTTCTCAGATATGCTCCTTTTCTTCGATGATTATGATCTGATCGAGAATATGATATTTATCCAATATAGATCGACGGGAATACCGGATCTGATTTCTCTTTGTATCCTGATTACTTTAACATCCTGACAGTCTTCCCCGGTGGATATTTTAATCTCGATAGTCTCCATTATGAAACGACGACGTTAAATAATCACATTAAATGAACTGAATTTCTAACGGACATCTCTTTATATGTATTCAAAACCACAGCTCTTAGGGACCTAAACGTGATGTGAAGTGAGATATGTAGATTCCAAAAAATAGGTGAAACCCCTACTCCTGCAATACTCCGTTTAATTCTCCTCCAATTCTTCTAAAATATGGACTGCAGCCTACTATATTCTACAAAACCCCTTTAAAATCAAAAAAAAATTCGCTAAAATTCAGAAATATATGCCTTCCAAAAAATCAGCTTCCCAAAATTGAGGAAACCTTGCTCTATGGAAAGCAAGATCATGTTTTAATACCACTAGTGAAATAATCCGCAACAATGCTAATATGATAAGAAGCAATACTTGATAATAACTACATCAACAAGCCACTTCTGAGGGGGAAAACCTCCAAATACCCTAATGAGAAATTACTTACCACAACTTGATGATGAAACAAGACTCCACAACCCTCCATATACCTATTTATGCCAAGAATATCACCTAGCTGACCCTAGAGACACCTATATAAGAATTTAGGCAGACCTAAACAACTAAATAACAATATACTAATGATAATATGACTTAATAGAGAGTTGCATACACAAGTCAACATTCATAAACCCGAAGGTAAATAATTACGTTGAAGGGATGTAGCACAACCACCTAAACTCAAAAATTGAAATGCTTGTTTTGACCAAAACTAAAGGGGAGCCTCTATTTATGGGCTGTTTCTAATTTTTGGGTAACTTTTTGGGGGGACAAGCTCGCATATTGTAAAAGGATGATTCTGTAGCTTTCTGTAACTTGCATGTGTTGTAGAACTTGGGGATTGAGATCCTCTGCATGTAAGAAGTTCCATTTTTTGAATAATAAAATTATTCTCTTATTTGTGGGTTATTTTCTGTGTCTCGAGTTGCACCCTCATCAAGTGGTATCAGAGCAAGGTTTTCTTGAGCATGTGGACAGATCACCGATCGTGAGGCAGTTCACACCAGGACCATGGTTGTGGGTCAAGGTTAAGAAAGATGCCTCCAAGAGTGATGCCTGGTAGGCATGGTGGTGCCAGAGGTGGTCGAGGTGGCAGAAATGCTGTGGAAGAGATGCACTGGCAGCCCTCTAGAGACAGATTGATGTGTTACAAGAGCAATTGAGAAGAGGGTTAAACCCAAGGGAGGAAAGTGAGGATGAAGGAGAGGAAGAAGGTTCAAATGTAGAAGAGGAAGAAGAAACTATTGGTCAAGACCAAATGTGGCTAATAAGGGCCATTTCAAAGATTGGGAATAGGCCTAGAGCATAAGTCCCCAGTTATACCGGAAGTCTAAACCCGGAAGAGTTGATTGACTGGATCAACGAGCTAGAAGAATATTTTGAGTATGAGGAGATAGAGGATTCAGATTAGGTTAAGTTTGCAAAAATGAAGCTGAAGGGCCATGCCAATATTTGGTGGAAAGAGGTCAAGTTGGAAAGAAATTGAAGAGGAAAAGGAAAGATCCCCAGATGGGATCACATGGTAGAGAAACTGAAGAAGCAGTTCATACTAGTGGACTACAAGTTAGATCTATTGAAGAAATTGCAAGGGTTGAAGCAAGAAAGCAGATCTATGAAAGAATATATTGAATATTTTCACAAGATAATCATTAGAACGGGTCACATAGAGGTCAAAAAGGAGAAGGTAGCCTGATATCTTAATGGGTTATGACCGAGCATTTAGAAGGAGTTAAGCCTAGTCAAAATGACCACCATTGAGGATGTGTATCAGTTTGCTCTGAAGGTGGAAGAGAATCTGAACAAAAGATTTGATAGCAAGCAAAAAGGATGAGGATGTCAAAGCGAAAGGGGAAATGGGAGACCTTTAGGAAGCCAAAATGATGATGAAAAGAAAAGTGAAGATGTGGGTACTAGCTGAAGTCAAAGGAATGACAACTTCTACTACCCTCATGATTAAAAGAGTGGTGATCAAAGAGGTAGAGGATGAGGGAGATATGGACAAGGATCTGGAAGAGGTGGTTTCAAAGGAATGTGTTTCTAGTGTGGTGAAGAAGGGCATCGATCCTATGAATGTCCACAACAACAAGGAGGGGAAAAAAAAAGGCCAGAAGATCGTGGAAGAGTTGCACATGTAGATGAGGAGGCCCAATCTGAACATTTAGATGATGCTGAAAGGGGAGAAGCCCTAGTGATGAGGAGAGCCCTGGTGACTGAGGAAAAGGAACCAAAATAGAGGAATAATCTATTTCACACAAGGTACAAGTGTGAAGGAAAATGTTGTGATGTCATTATTGACAATGGGAGCACCAATAATCTGGTGTCAGAAGAGATGGTCACAAAGTTGAAGTTGAAGAGGGAAAGGCACCCGCATTCGTATCGAATTTCCTAGTTGTAGAAAGACCATAAAGTTCTGGTCAATGAGTAGTGCCTAGTAAAGTTCAAGATCGGGAGCTAACATGATGAGGTACTCTGTGATATCATCCCCATGGATGCATGTCACATGTTGTTAGGGAGGTCGTGGTAGTTCGATAGGCGAGCTATACATGATGGCCATGCAAACACTTACTCCTTGACAAAGGATGGGGTTCATCACAAGTTGAAACCCCTGAAGGAGACCGAAGAAAAGGTATGCAGTAGTGCTAGAATTTGTTATGTAGATGGAAGAAAATTTTTAGAAGGTATAAAGCATGAGCGCAGGTGTTATGCATTGATTCCTAGGAGGAGTAATGAGGATAGTGAGAATGTTCCAGAAGAAGTTTCTGGATGTTGGATGAGTTTCAGGATATTATTTTTGATAATGTACCTGAGGGTTTACCACCAATAAGGAAGATCAATCATCAGATTGACTTGATTCCTAGAGCCAGCTTTCCAAATAAGGCAGTTCATCATATGACTCCACCGTAAAAATGAGGGAGTTGAATAGACAATTTCAAGAGTTGCTGAGAAAGGGTTTGATATGGGAGAGTTTGATTCCATGTGCAGTACCTATAGTACTAGCACCAAAGAAGGATGGGGAGTGGAGGATGCGTATAGATTCTCGAGCCATAAACAAGATAACAACTGCTATACTTTGCCAAGGATGGATGACCTGATAGATCTCATTTGAGGGAGCTCTCAAGACTTTCACAAAGATTGATCTAAAGAATGGATATCACCAGATCCGGATTCGAGAGGGAGATGAATAGAAGACTGCCTTCAAGACCAAAGAGGGCCTGTACGAGTGGTTAGTCATGGCTTTTGGGATAACCAATGCACCGAGCACATTCATGCTGCTCATGAACGAGGTACTAAAAGAATTTCTGGGAAGTTTTGTTATTGTGTATTTAGATGATATTTTGATTTTTAGTAAGACATTGGATGAGCATTTGATGCATATTTGAAGAGCCTTTGAGAAGTTAAGAGAAGAGAAACTATTGATTAATCTGAAGAAGTGCAGTTTTGTGAAGAGGGAGTTAGTGTACTTGGGGTTTGTTGTATCAGTAGAAGGTCTCAAGATGGACCCCAAGAAGGTGAAGGCTATTTTGGAATGGCCTACCCCAAGAATTGCTACCAAGGTGAGATATTTCCATGGTTTGGTTAGTTTTTATAGAAAAGTCTTATTAGAAACTCAAGAGTATTTATGGACCCCTAACCTGAAACAACAAATGAGGATAGAAAAGAATTCAAGTGGGAGCGTTGGGAGGCAAAAGTTTTGAACCTATGGAAGGCATATGACATAGCAAACTGCTCTAGCCCCTCCCATATTTCCCCAACAAGGTGTTTTATGTGGATTGTGATGCTAGTGTTGTGCCATTGGAGCAGTGTTGAGACAAGAAGGTAAGCCCATTGCCTATTTCAGTGAAAATATAAATGATGCCAAGAGAAAGTATTCTATATATGATTAGGAATTTTATGCAATAGTTGAAGCTTTAAAGAAATGGATACATTATTTGTTGCCGAAAGAATTTGTTCTATATATTGACTCATCAGGCCTTGCAGCATTCCTAAATAGTCGTGGAAAATTAAATCAGAGGCATATAAAATGTGGTAGAGTTTTTGGCAGAAGAGTACCTTTTTTTGGAACATAGGAGGGAAAGTCAAATAGGTTGTAGATGCCTTAAGTAGGAGGCACACATTGATGACAAAGATGAAGATTGAAGTGGTTGCATTCAATGAACTCAAGATGCTATATGTAGAAGATCCTGATTTTGCAGAGGCTTGGAAAGCTTGCAAGGAACCTGTTACAGTGGACAGGATGAGGTGGTTGGATTTCATAATCCAAGATGGCATGTTATTTAAGGGAAGTCAATTGTGTATCTTGAGGAGTTCCATGAGCGAGAACCTGATAAAGGAGAAGCATAGTGGAGGAATGGCAGGACATTTTGGTCGGGATAAGACCATTGCCATTATTAGTGAGCATTATTATTGGCCTTAGTGGTCACAGGATGTGAAGAAGTTTGTACAAAGTTGTAGGGAATGTCAGGTGGCTAAAGGAGTGAGCCAGAATACAGGCTTATATGAGCCCTTACCTATACCAGAGAGGCCATGGGAGGATATAAGTATGGAATTTGTTCTTGGTTTTCCAGGGACACAATGAGGGAATGATTTAGTCTTTGTGGTGGTTGATAGGTTTTCAAATATGGCACATTTCATTCCATGTCAAAAGACCCATGATGCAGTCCACATTGCTGACTTGTTCTTCAAAGAGGTAGTGAGGCTACATGGTCTGCCAAAGAGTATTGTTTTAGATCGTGACACTAAATTTGTGGAGTACTTTTGGAGGACCTTATGGAAGAAGTTGAAGATAGAGTTGAATTTCAGTTCTACACACCATCCACAAACAGATGGGCAGAAAGAGGTTGTTAACAGGAGTCTGGGTAACCTACTGAGATGTTTGGTAGGAGATAAACCCAAGGGATGGGACTTGATCTTACCCCAAGTAGAATTTTATTACAACAATTCTGTCAATAGAAGCACTAGTAGATCACCGTTCCAGATTGTGTATGGAGGTAGTCCTAGAACAGCTCCAGAATTGAGGAAGATGGACCAAGAGACGAAAATAAGTGTTGAAGCCGAAGATTTTCCAGAACACATCAAGGATATACATGAGAAGGTAAGAGAACATATTAACAAGATGAATATGCAGTATAAGGCTAAGGAAGATCAGAAGAGGAGGTATAAGGAGTTTCATATTGGTGATGAAGTGATGGTCCACTTGAAGAAAGAAAGGTTTCAAGTGGGAACCTAGATAACAAATTGAAGATACAGTTCGGTCCTATGTACTCTTGAATAGGCAATGACATGGGAACGATACAGGTAGAGCTGCTGCATGGATTACACATTTCCCCATGTTCAACATTTCAGACCACGAGTATCGCGAAGGTGGCGCAGAGGGATGTACCAACAATGGAAGAGTGTGGGATTCCAAAGACCTACTTCCAGTAAAAGGGAGGAGATTGAAGAACCCGGATAGTCATGTGGGAAGGAGTACCCGTGAACAGCAAGATGAAGAATATTTGGTGAAATGGAAAGGAAGGCTCATTGAAGATTCATCCTAGTTGCCTGCTATGCAGGTCGACCATTACTTTCCTCCACCATCCGAGACATGACGGGTCACTTCTCAAATTACCCTGGGTGTCTGATGCAGGAGCATCCAGTGGTGTAAGGGCAATCTTGCATCACCCAAAAATAGTTAAATTTCAAGTTTCTTAGTTTTTAGATGTTTTTACATTTTTGGATACCTTTTTTGTCATAATTAAATTCCCAATTTATGGTTTTTATTTTCTATTCCTGGGTGGAAAGATATTGCAATTTTAGTTTCCCAGATTTGCACCTAAAAGTCTTCTGAGTTAGATTTGAGGCACTTAGAGTTCCCAGATCGGCCTTGAAACTTGCTGGAATTAGCTTAGCTTATTTTTAGCATGTTCTTGACTTTGATACCTTTCCAATGGTTCAAATGGTGAATCAAAGCCCTGGATCAAAAGTTATGGCCTCGAGAAGTTGGCGCACTTTCTAGAAGATACAATTGCAAATGTTCTTTTGAAATTTGAACTTTAAATTGTAATTTTTTCAATTCCAAATAGCCTAAACTCAAAATTGAATGTTGTTTTGGCTCCAAACTAAAGGGGAGCTCTATTTATGGGTGGGTTTCTAGTTTTTGGGTAACTTTTTGGGGGACAAGCTCGCATATTGCGAAAGGGTGATTTTGTAGCTTTCTATAACTTGCATGTGTTGTAGAACTTGGGGTTGAGATCCTCTGCATGTAAGAAGTTCCATTTTCTGAATAATAAAATTATTCTCTTATTTGTGGGTTATTTTTTGTGTCTCGGGTTGTGCCCTCTTTAGAAATTGAGTGTTGTGTGTGAAAGTGAGTGCATGTTATATATATGAAAGCTGCTTGAATTCATGATTTGATAGAAACAAAAGGTGAGAGATTTGGTGTGCTACCTTGAAGATAGATTATCTGCATGATGTTATTAAGTATCTGATTTTGAAGTGGGAGTTATTTCACGGGGTGTTACTACTGATTTCTCTGATAATTTCTGTAAATTTGAAGTGAGTGAAGTTGTGTTGTTATAGTATGATGCTCTATCTTACATTGGTTATGTGAAGTTATTCAATATGTCTGTTGCACTATTGCTCTATTTGCAACCAGTTCTGATGGTATTTGGTTGGCTTCTTAGTTGTGTTTTTCTAGCATTGCACATTCTTCTCTTCTATCCTTTGTCATTGAGGCAAAAAGGGGGAAAGTCATTTGTGTTTTGCCATCAAGGACAAAGGGGGAGTTTGTTGGATCTCAGTTGTGATCATATGGTTTGTCCTTGATGACAAAATCCCCTTTAAT
The DNA here is from genome assembly GCA_007258455.2 of Sequoia sempervirens. Lineage (NCBI taxonomy): Eukaryota > Viridiplantae > Streptophyta > Pinopsida > Cupressales > Cupressaceae > Sequoia > Sequoia sempervirens. The sequence continues at coordinate 6,091 of VDFB02056487.1, read as the reverse complement.
TGATTCTACTTGTTGACAGTTTTTGATTTGTTTCTCATGCTTTATCTTGTGACAGAAAAGGAACATTTCGGCATGAAAATGCTTGGGTCTCCCTGATCCATTTCTCTAAGAAATGTATGTGTTGCCTATCGGCAAGACATTTCTAATGTCATACTGATTTGTTCTTATATACAGGCTGCTTTTGGTGTGACAGTGATTGTGGTCTTGGCGACAGAAGAAAAGTCTATCGGCATGAGGTTTGTTCACCACTAAGAGGTCTCACTCACTAATGCATATGGTGGTTCATCAGCGTAAGTAATCCCTAGCAGCATGTTGTTTCATCGAGCGCTTTGTGTGTTGGCGACTAGCACAAGAAAGTTCATATCAGCAAGAGTTGTGGCACCGATATGATGTCTTAGTGAAATTGATATGTCACACCGATCGGAGATTAAATGGAAACACATCAACAAGAGTTTAAGGTGTTAGTCTGAGATCACAGTGAAAAGGGTTATGTCTCCCCGACTAATGCATGTGGAATTCTTTTCGGCAGGAGTGTTGTATTCAGTATGTGGTCTCACCGATGACATATTATCTCACCGACTGTGCACCGAAAGGTCTTATCAGCAAAGGTTGTAGCTTCAGAGTAATGTCATAGCGAACCCGTCAAGTCTTGATGACTAAGTCTTATGTGGGGGCTTTTGGCGAGAGGTTGGTATTGTCTCAGCAACTCTAAGTGAATAAAAATTTTGGTATGACTCATGTGCTCAAAGAGAGGTCTCGGTGAGTGACCTCCGATCTCACCGATGGAAAACAAAAAGGTCTTTTTCAGCATAGGATCTGACTTCTCTCGGTGAACAGGTGTGAATTCGGGGTGTTTTGGTATGACTAAAATGATCTACAAGATGTTTCCTTGATGGTTTGAAGTTATAGCGACACTCATAAGATAGAAGGCCCGTCGGCAAGAAAAACCATGTGTCATGGTGACTATTGTGTATCAAGTGGGCTTTCGGTAAAAAAAAAGGTATTCTCTATGAGGTCTCCCCGATGACAGTATGCTTTAGCGAAACTCATAAGATAGAAGGATGCATCAGCAAGAGAACCATTATGTTGCAATGACTTACAAGAGATAAAGTCTTTTGGTGAAACATAATGAAATCTACATAATGTCTCCCTGATAGCAGAATGTCACTGCGATGAATAGAGGGATGACTAACAATGGTAAAGTGACTTTTGGCATAGGTATTGAAGTGTCTCAGCAACATCGGATGAAAGGATGAATTTTGGAAAGACATGGTGTGCTCTACAGGAGGTCTCTCCGATATCAAAAGGCTATAGCGACAGTGAATGAAATGAAAAGGGCATCTCGGTGAGAAAGACTCTTGTGTCTCAGTGACTGAAACAAATAACAGAAATGTGGTATCGGGGAAACATAAAAGATCTTCAATATGGTTTCTCCTCGATGACAGAAGGCCATGGCAATGCACAAGGACCAAAGGAACGATCAACATTGTAATTGCCTTCGGTGTACTTGTCTGGATGTCTTAGCGAATGGTTAACGAAGACTCAAAACACTATGGTGGACATCATGGATTGGCATTGAATCTCAGAACCGTTACATGGCAGAATATTCATTGAGTTTCCTTTTTGAGCAGTTGCATTTTTGAAATAATGGATGATTTGTAGTTCTCTGGATAAGTGTTACTATTGATTTTTTTACCATCATCTATAGTCTGTCATTATTTAGCTTCACATTCAAAAATCAGCAAGAGAATTTCATAATCTGGTGAAAAACACTTTTTGAAGATTTCTTCGTAACTGACATACTTGAAGTGTATATATATAAACTAGTGTTGAAAATAGAAAAGTGTTGCTGGCCAATAATTATGAGAGATAGTTATTTTGGATGTATCAAGAGATGTATTGGAAAATTATGTAATATAGAGTTGGATTCTTAGAGTATGAGGTAGATAAGAGTGTTGAGTTTCTTGAGCTTACTTGAAACCAGAGTGATCCTCTAATATTATTATTGTAATTTTGTAATCTGAGTAAGGGGTTGGTGCTCCTTGAGATTGGTGTCTCTAAATAAAGGGTTGGTACTCCTTGAGATTGGTGTCTCTAAATGAGGAGTTGGTGCTCCTTGAGTTGGTGCTCAGAAATTAGCCTATAAGGCATTGTTAATAGTGGTTTTGAAGATTAAGCCAGTAAAGCAGTTTAGGAGTGGTTTTTATACCCCAGGAGGGTTTTCCACTCGACAAAAGCTTTTGTCTCTTTATTCTTTTGTGTGCTCTCTACTTTACATTGTTGTTTTTGTTCATTGTTTATTACTTTTCTCAATTCTGTTTATGAATGATTACATTCAACTGATGAATGCTTTAATCAAAGTAATATTGAGATCAAATATGAGCTATATTTTTGAATTTTTGAAAATTGATCAAATCTGTTAAGACACTAATTCACCCCCCCTCTCAGTGTCATTTTAACTCCAACATCTTCCTGGTGACCTCCAGAAGTATAACATGGTCAATGGGATACCTAGGAATTCTGTATGGAGCCCTCTAACAACCATCTATCCTTATATATGAAAAGGTGGGAAACTATATGAACCAAGCCCCATACCTTTTGATTAGCTCTTTGGCATTGTCATATTTCTCACATGCTCTACACCTTGCAATAATCTTCTTATGTACATGGTGAGTGCATCATTCACCCTCCTATAGCTCAAGTTACCTAGGTGTAGTTTTGGATAGACCTCATAGATTACATCTTGTCCAAACACACCCCTTGTACTTAGTCCCTTTTATGGAATCTTGCAAGTGCATAAATCAAGTAGGAGGTCATTGTGAAGGTTTTCATCTATAGGACATTACACATCTATTCATGAATCATAGCACTTATAACATCTGCCCAATGATAATTAATATTCTTCTCCATCCTCACAATGACATGGAACATCCAATTCTCAAATACACTAGCACTCTTCAACCCTACCACTCTACTAAGAAGGGTGATAACATCATAGTACTCCTTGAATTTAGCTCTGAATAGTTGCTTGGGTAGTTTTGAAAAGTGGGACTTAGGATTTTCCAACCAAGAATTGATGACCTGCTAGGACTTGATGGTATCTTCCTCATAGAAATTATTTTCCATATCCATATCAAAAGCCACCACATGAGATCTATCTGGCATGTCAAAGGTCTAGGCTATAGATACAAGAGTTAGATTTGTGACAATTCTCCCTTGGGGACCAACTATCCTTTCTATACCACTATAATAGTGTCTAGAACACTCGAGCACCGATTCATAACACTGTATTATAGGAGGAAATCCAGCTACATGTGCCAATCCCGACTCTAAAGTCCTTCTCACAAGAAAAGGAAGGTTTTGTGTTGTCATTCTTGTCTTGAACTCTTCATAATCCCACAATCCAACATTTGTATCAGTTACCTCTTACCAAATGAAAGTAAGCTTTCTCTCATGAATTCTACTCTTGATATCCATTTTAATTCTTTCTACCTCAGAAACAGAAGACCGCTTTGCACTTGTATCCATCACTCTACCCTTGGTTCCACCTGTCACTGCCTTACTTGATTTAGCCTACATCCAAAAAAGAAACCATACTAATGATCACATGAAATCAAGTTAATTAACCATAAATGGCATATTCAACCTCAATATAAGTCCAATGATAAGAAAAGTGCTCCAAAAAACCTCATAAAAATTAATCATATCAAAGTTTGGGTTTTTAGTCATCACGCAGAATCCAAGCCAAAGAGGAATTTCGGGAAATTCCCAACTAGGCGGATTCTAGCAAAATAAACACAAAAGCATCAAATAATCATGTAATAAACCACCATTAACAAAGAAACAACATGATACATCTTTAAATAGTTCAAACTGATCATACAATGCACAATCACCAACTAATAAATCATGTTATCTCTCAGTTCTTCATTTTCAACAAAGTTTCGGAGAATTCTGCCCAGGACAGATTTCCATGAAAACAACAATATCTTACAAATTTTAGGAAAATGAAGGGACAAATGAAGTTTCAGGAAATTCTGGAGGGAACGGAAATCCGCGAAGCAGGAAAAACTCTAGACTACAACACATTTTGAGAAAATGAAAGGAAAACAGAAAATTGGGGAAATCTGCCTGCGAAGGAAAATCCCAAAGCTAAAGGAAAACCCGAATGTCAACGTTTCCTCATGACTTCACTCAAATTGATTGAACGATCAAAAAATTGAGGATCTTGGGCCTGAAACGAGCATGATTTGAACCTTTCTACAGATCATCTTTAAATTTGAGGCTCATCCTAAAGAAAATCGAAAGGAATTGGTGATGCCCTAAGCATGAAACCCTAAAATTTCACCATGAATGCACAAGACAAACTTGGGCTTAACTTACTCAATTGCTAGGTTTTCAAAAGGATCTTTATGGCATACACAAGCGAGCTACCTCATAATGAAATAAAAAAACAATCTCACAAACTCACTTGAAATCATTAATCTAACAAAATCGAGCAACCCTAACTTCAAATGTTCAATGCCCAGACATACAGAAATTCAGACTCCAAGTACACTCAGGATGCCAAAGAATCATTCATATTCAACAATTAAAATAAAATAAATAAAATACATACCATTGATGAAGTGAGACTCGATTATAGGAATGAAAGATAACAATCTTTAGCGCCCTAGCAAACAATAGATGACGCCCAAGAAAATCACCCCTAGTTCAGAAATCCATGAATTCAATCACCAAATCAAGCTAAGCACTCAGGACCAAGCACTTCTAAACAATAGAGAGAAAATGATAAAACCTAATAGCCAAACATTCCCCAAAATTGATTAAATACTTGCCTCAGAAATCGTACCACTGAGCATTAATGAATTCGACAAGACAAGCTAAACCAAAAAGCAAAAACCTGTCAGGATGACAGAATTTCAGAGAAATCCAGTCACGACAGAATTCTGTGAAGGACCAAAATCTTTGGATCACAGTGTAAAGCAGCCATCACTGGGTTTTAAAGGAAACTGGGGAATTTTTCCAGGAGTGGATTTTCCCAAAAAGAGCCCAAAACCCAAAAATTGTCCAAAACATTAGATTTTCAAAGTGCTTCCTAGAAGGGGGGCATTTGCATGAATAAGATAATCATTAAATCACGTACAAAGGTAACAAAGCTTCAAAAACCAAGGGCCAAAACACCAAAACTGAAAGCAAAAGAGGGTCCCTGCTTTCAATGAGGTGTGTGTGCGAAAACAACACAACAGTGTTGTTATTTTACTCATTACTTATTCCACACTTACATTGTGGCAACCACTGTCAGGCCTCAAACCCCATATTTTACATCTCTTTTCTAAAAAGTGTCTATGTAGGATTTTGATGTGTTTATTTTAGTGCAATCGAGATATTTTATGATGCATCCACTAGAAACTTTAGCACATCAGATGACTGTTTTGGTGCATCCTATTGTGTAGTTTTTGCACACACCCCCATTAAAAGTTGGAACCCCCTTTTTTTCTCTGATTTATGATGATTTGGACCTTTGGTTTTGAGGATTTTCTTTCTTAGGCACATGTTTGAATGTTTATCTTGCTTGCACTGATGATCCCTTTAAGTTATTCATTCAAAATCCTAAGTTCTGGATAAAATATGGGTTTTTCACTGTCTTTGGGAATTTATACTCTGGGTGGAATTCCCTAGTTTTCCTAAAAGTCTGACGAGAAAGTTTTAACCTTGTGATTCAAAGATTTTGGCACCTCATGATATTATTCTTGGACTGGATTTCTCTAAAATTCTGTCACCTCCTCGAATTCTTGGATTGCGTCCTAACCTGTCTTGTCGACATAATTAATGCTTGATAGTACGATCTCTACAACAAGTATTTAGGTGACTTCTTGAGGGATTGTGTGTCAATGGGATTTCATCATTTTCTCTTTGCTGCTTTTGAGATCCTGGTCTTGAGTGTTTAGCAATTTGGTGATTGGATTAGTTGATTTCTGGATTCAGCAACGAATTCCTTGCATTGTCATTGCACCTATTGCTTGGGCGTCCAAGTTTGTTATCAACCTCCTTTGAAGTTATATTTGCTTCATACATGGTATGTATCTAT